>CAUYQG010025427.1:0-33575 GCA_963574415.1 Tarsius wallacei
CGGATCCTTCCTCTCCGCTCTTTGAGTCCAAGGCGCATGGCTGGTGCTCTGGCCCAGGTTAGAGCTCTGCTCCCAAGCTCCAGCAAAAGTGGCCCTGGCCTGTTCCCAGCATATTTCAGTCAGAGATGGAATCAGCTTCTCTGTTGGGTGGGTAGCCAGAGCCTCCCCGGTGATCTGAGGCTAATTAGGGAGGGAGCTGAGACCCGAGATTTCCTACCAGCGGGGGAGCAACCAGGGACGCAATAGCCGGCCCTGCATGGGACCGAGGGACCCTGGGCCTCAGACCGTGCGTCTGGCTGTGGATGAGTGGGTGGGGGAAGGGAAGCAAGAGTCTTTTTGGGGAACTCACATTCGGAGAATCTCACAGTTCCGCCTGTGTCGCCGCCATCATGACCCGGAAGCGACATTTCCAAATGAATTGAAGATTGGTTTAGTTCTCCTTTCAAGTCTATCAGCTTTTGCTTCATATATTTAGACTCACCATTATTATGTAAACATATATCTAGAATTGTCTTCTTGATGAATTGATTCCTTTACTAATTTGCGATGTCCCTTTTTGTCCCTAGTAATATTACCTGTCTTGAAAAATACTTTGACATTTTTATAGCCACTAAAGCTTTCTTTTGATTATAGCATTTTCATAGGATTTTTAATTATTTAACTTTTAAATTACTTGTGTCCTTATATTTAAGGCAAGTTTCATATAGATAGCATATAATTGAGTCTTGCTGTTTTAAAACTCTCTCTTTAAAATGAGGTATTTACATGTTTTGCTTTTAATGTAATTATTGATATGGTTATCTTAAAATCTGACATCTTGTTAGTTGCGTTATATTTGTCTAAATTTTCTGGGTTTTCTTTTTTTCTCTTTTCCTTTCTTCGGATTAACCAATTAATTTTTATAATTTCATTTAATTTCCACTATTATTTGTTATATCTCTTTTTTAGGGGTTACAATAGAATTTACAACATAAATTTTTAACTTATCACAGTCTACCTTTAAGTAATATTATACCATTTTATATTTAGTGTAAGAAACTTATAACAGTAGACCTTCAATTCTTTATAGCAAATATACTTCCAATTCTTCCTTCTCATCTTTTGTATTATATTTGTGAAACATTTTATTTGTACATATTTTATTCATCCACAATACATTTTTTATTATTGTTGCAGGTGGTGGCCAATCGTGTTCTAAAGTAAATAGATATTTTTTAAATAATTTAAATTTATCTTAGTTTTTATTATTACATCTGCTGTTTAATTTCTTTTGCCGATCCAAGTTTCCACTTGATATCATGTTCCTAGAGAGTTTTCTCTATACTTCATGTAGTGCTAGTATGTTGGTAATAAATTATCTAAACTTTATCTTGTCTGAAAATATTTCATTTTACCTTAATTTTTGTAAGATATCTTCTCTGTGTATAGAATTCTGGTTGACAGCCTCCCTTCCCCCTCCCCACACCCCCTTCAGTACTTTAATGATGTTAATCCATTGGCTTTTGTCTTGCCTAATTTATGACAAATATTCTGGTGCAATCTTTATCTTTGCTCCTCTGAATATAATGTGAATTTTTATTTTTTCCTCTAGCTTCTGTCTTCTGTCAAGATTTCTCTTTGTCTTTGGTTTTAGGCACTTTCACTATGTTGTGTCTAGGTGTGGTTTAGTTTTGTTTTATTTTGGTATGTATCTCACTTGGCATTCTTTGAGCTTTTCAATCTGTAGTTTGAACTCTTTTTTTTTTTTTAGATTTCTTAGCTATTATCTTTTCAAATATATTTTCTTCCTCACTATTTCTCTGTTCTCCCTCTGAGATTATAATTACACATACATTACACCAGTTGATTTGCACAGAATTTAGATGCTCGATTATGTTTATTATTCACTTTTTTCTCTGTGTGTTTCATTTTGTGTAATTTCTGTTGTTCTCTCTTTACCGTCAATGTGCCTTTCTGTAGCTGTGTCAAGTCTAAAGATGAGTCTATCAAAGGAATTATTTAACTCTGATAGTATGTGTTTGGTTTTTTGTCATCATTGTTGTTTTGTTTTTTAGCATTTCCATTTGACTTTTTAAAAAATAGTTTCAGTGTCTCTGCTAAAGTTCCCAACTATTCATACATATTGTCCACATTTTCCACTTTACTTCTAATATGCTAATTATCATTATTTTAAAATTCTTTTCTGATAATTCAAACATCTGTTTCATATCTGATTCTGGTTCTGTCAGTTGTTTTATTTCTTGCCTTTTTGTGCATATTTTATAATTGTTAATTGAATGTCAGACACTTTATATAGAAGAATAGTAGAGACTGGTATAAATAGTATTTATGTTTGGAAATGGACATCCCCATTCTGCTACAAAGTGATTAGTAGAGAGGTTTAAGCCAATACAGAGCTGAGCTAAATTTGGGTGTGGTTGTTGCTTGTCAACCTTAAATTAAGTATACCTCAGGCTTCACATTCCTCTATCAGTAGACTGCTGTCACTTTGGGTTCAGAGCAAGGGCTAGGGTGCTAAAGGATTTTTCTCAGTGTTGCTGTTCTCCCAACAGCATTCAGCCTGCAATGAAAACCTACATCACATATGGGTATCTCTCTACTTTCTTGTTTCTTCCTTCAGTGGTAGATTGCCATTGCTTGTTAGTCAGCATCAGACTCTGGTGGGAGAAGGGAAGTTTTCTATTGTACTGACTCATTCGCAGTCTTTGGCAGGACCTCTATGTCTGGTCCCTCTAAGTACTCCTGCCCCTCCTACTTATGGCAATAAAAAACTGCCTTATTGGATGAGAGTGCTCCAACGCAGATCTCTAATTGTTGTACATATAGGATTCTAAGTCCAAGATGAATTCCTGCTGCTCCTTTAAGAATAGAGTTGTTTGCTTGTTTGTTTATATCGTTTCTCCCACAGCAATGGATTTTTGCTTGTTTCCCAAGAGATCATTTTCTATCCCTTCCTTTTCCTGTCCCTCCCACTGACAGCAGACAAATTTTGCCCTACTTCTTCACAAAAGAAATGCTTGAACATGACAGAAAGCATTTGGTGCCCTTCCCTTGCAGATTTTTTCTTCATAGAAGAGAAGGTCCAGGAAAGGAGATTTGTTGCCCTTCTAGCAGCCATCGCCTCCTCCACACCTAAATCATTGAGGGAGTCTCTCTCTAGTCCTCTTCCTTTCCCTAAATTTTTCTCAAGAGCACTGAGCAGAGAAACATGTAGAAATACTTCTAAATGAGCATAAACTCTCTTTGTATCTGTGTTCCATCTATTCCCAGATAAGATTTTTCCAGTGTGATGATTTTTCTGATGTGTCAGTGTAGCTAGGATAGAGTCCCCAGTTATTTAACCAAACACTAATTTAGGTGCCAAAGTAAAAGGAGTTTGAAGATATAAGTAAAATCCATAATCAATTAATTTAGATAAGAAAATTATCTCAGATAATCTAGGGAACTGACTCAATTCAATGGAAAGCCTTAAAAGCAAGGTTGAGCTTCACTAGGGGAAGGGGATGATTTTGCCTGTAGATAGCAGTTTAGGCTTGTGCCTGTGAATTTTAGACTGAACATAATTTTTTGGATTTCAGACTTGCTTCACCAGCTTCTTCAATCACACAACTCAATTCCAGTAGATAGATTATATAGATAGATGATAGATCGATAGAAAGATAAATAGATATAAACAGAGAGACAAGTTCCTACTGATTCTTTTTGCTTAACTCTGACTGATATAGTCCTTGATTGAAATAATCTTACATTATAGGCAGATAATGAACAGTAAATATATCAAGAGGTGATAAGTTATATGAAGAGAAGCAAAGTAAGGTAAAGGCACAGAACAAGACAGAGATAGCCACTTTAAATAGGATGTCAAGGAAGGCTTCTGATGATGTGATCTTTGGACAGAAATGTGAATGAAGTAAGCAATGCCATACATGTATTTGAGAGAAAACCTTCTTAGTCTAGAGAACATCAAGTGCAAATTCATGAGGCGATAGAACACTTGGTATATTTGGGGAAGAGAAAAAGGAGGGGGATAATAGGGGAGTCCAGATCAGACCGCTCCAGGAGTAGATCAATGGGGGTTGGGAAGCTTAGAGACAGGTTTGGGTCTTACTGCGATATTCTGAGCATTATGAGAAGGCACAGGTTATAAGTACCTGGCTGTTGTGTAGAAAATAGAACATAGGATGAAAGAGTGGAAGCAAGGAGACCAAGTGGGAAGCTAATACAATATTCCAGGAGAGGGATGATGGAAGTGTGTGACCAAATAATAGAAATTGCAATAGAAAAGAGAGAGCAAGAGGTTGGATTCTCATGGTATGTTGAAGGTAGCAATGACAGATCTGCAGGGAGATTTGGATGAGGATTGTGAGAAAAAGCAGAGACAAGGAAGACGCTAAACTTTGAAGCCCAATATCATTCCCTCCAAAAGCCTTACCTGACTCCCCAAGTCTGGATTAGGTGTATGTAAAGTGATCAAGACTTTTTAAAATTAAAAGTCCTTTTATGCCTACAAATCAAACATATATAATGTTATCATCCTTCAGGTTTTTATGTTTCAATTTTTTAAAATTATTTCTTTTTCTTTCCTCCTGGGATTTATTTTGTATGTTATAGAAGAGGATTTACTAAACTGATCCTTCTCTAAAAATGCAAAGCAATGGAACAGGGCAGTAAGTTTTAACCTGAGAAATCTCAAAAACCACTCAAGGCCAAGGGTTGTGTATTCTGTGTGTTATTTTTTCAGATGGTAACTAATGTCCTCATTGTTTCAGAAACTACAGTAGCTGGCCCTGCAGGCAACACTAAAATATGGAATAATAGCATTCTTTATTTTAAAAGATGTATCAATATATATCAGATATTTGTTTAAATTGATTAACTGAGCTAACACTACTGAAAGATTTAGAGTTTAGGTTTATGCATAGACAGTAAGTTAATCTTTGCAAATAACCTTTTCAGTTCCCAAGGACTCCCAAACTGATGTAGCTAAAAGCAAAAACTTTATTTTGATGTAACCATGCTCCAGGACTAGGCAATTTCCAGGCATTCTGATGTGTTCAGCAAAGACTGTGCTCATTCTACCTGTGACCTAAAAAAATGCTTAATTCAATTATTTAATAGCATAACACTAGTCCACTGACATGTTCTTAATTTAGCACAGCCACAAATAATTGAATGAACTCACTTAGGTTTTTTTTTCCTCCCTGTCAAAATTCAGCATAAAAGAGCAAAGTAACAGCAGAGACTAAAAACATATAAACACAAAAAAATTTTCAAACTTTAAAAACTAATAATAAATTGGAGGACAAAGGTTGACCACTATACCAAATGTGGAACTTTACACAGTACAGGGTCCTAAATCCCTAGGGTTACAGAAATCCCAAATACAACATAGTTTCTATTATTAGCACTTTCTATTTCTAATCCTGTTAAACTTCTGCTCTATTAAAAATATGGAGATTTATAAAGCTAGTTTATAAGATCAGATGTTTTTATGCACCAGAATATTTCAAACTCTAACTCCAGGTTTTGGTTTAAAAAAATCAAATTCATAATCAACTTATCCTAATTTTTATCAAAATGAAAACATTTACTGAGGAAGGGAAGTAACTAAGAAATATGCTGGAATTTCACCTTTGTCACTTTCATTTAAATCAAATAAAAGTGCGCCCATGTGGCTTTCAAAGGTACAAATAAAACATGTTAAGAATTTTAGCTGACTTCTTAATGACTAGATTTCTTCTTATATAGTATTAACTTTGAACCATAAATCTACCTTACATGTTACAATCTTGGCATCAGAGCACTCAGCAAAAGTTTAAATGTTCCCGCTCAGAGAATATCCTTTGGTAAAAGATCTGAGGAATGTTAAGTGACTGTCAAGTGACCAAGTAAATCATCTGAGGATTCCATCTTTTTACATTTCATAAGTAAGTACCTTTGTGTTTAGTTCCATAGCCACCAAAGCAAAACAATGGACTTAAGAAATGAATGCATGTATTTCGTCTGAGAGGATATAATAGGAATTTTTAAGTTAAATAATCTCTAATAAAAAGTACTTTATTTGAAATATTTAAATAAAAAACTAACTGAACCACATATTAGAAGAAATAATTTATGCAACAGTTCAAAGAGCTCCTTGTTTAAAATTAAAAATGGAACAATTTATGAGAACAGATTACAGACTCTACTCTTGTCACCAGAGCTCATCAGGTGTTTTTACTGAGTACATAGCTCTGTCATGTGTGGGCTAGAAGACAACAGTTCTTTTCCTTGCCAAATTTGAGCATTTGACTTTAAAATCATCATCCTATTCAGGTCATCAGTGAGGACTACGGCAGTGAAAGTAAAATTATGTTATAGTGCACTTTAAGTGGTTTATTCAAATGCTTCTTCTGGTGGGTTTATAATATCTTTTGAATCTAAAAAGAGAGTCATTTTAACAGTGAGTTTAAAAATGTACACAAGTATCCAGAATTCCGATCACCTCTATAACATCTGAGTGTAACGATAATTTCAAATCACTTCTAACTGCCTAAGTCCAGGTTGCCCTATAGCTCTCATGCTGACACACGTGCGAAAAATTTGAGGGACCCTAGTAACTTTAAATCATTGTGTACTGCACATGCTCAGAACTGATCACTTCCAAATTTGAGAGCATATAAAAATTTGAAGAGCTTCAATTATTTTAAATCACCATGTGCAGCATAGAGAGAGATTTAAAATAGTTGTAGTGCCTCACATTTTTTAAGCACTTCAGTTTGGAAGTGAGTCAAATAGCATTCCAGCATGGAAGCTCAAGACACATTGGACTCGTTTGACACATCAGAACTAGAAATATATGCCTAAAAGCCAAGGAACTAGTTTCTTACAGTGTACTCTTAAAAGGTGGGGGCCTTTCAGAAACCAAATAACCACCCCATTCCAGTTAGAAAACAGTATAGTGAGACACGTGGTGATTATGAGACCAGGCCAGGGAAAAAAGCTTCAAATAATGTTTACAAAGCAAAGCATGATTTTCCTTAAACTAAAGGCACAAAGCTGAAGAAATGCAAGAAGATTCTGAAAGCACTGCAGGCAAATTCATGTACTCCTACAGCTGGATTTTAATAGCAGTGGCATTTCCCTCACCATGGTTTTCCTTACCTCAGTGTTCCCAGCAGAGCTTTCTGGTTCCCTCTTGGAGGAATGATTGTACGGCCTTATGTTTTACCAACACTCTTGCGCCACTTTTTCTGTATTCCCTTTGTTTGATTGTGGGAGAGGGTGAGCACTTTGACATTTTACACAGCTCAGAGTTCACTTTCGACATCCAAATTTTTAAAGAACTCAAAAATTATATCAGCACAATCAGGCTATTTAAAGATGGCCTTTCTTCAGCATTTTCCATCTTTTCATCTAAGTAAAAAGTTATGGTCTCCTTTGTTGCCTTTGGGTTTTCACGTATTTTAGGCCTGGCACTGCCCAGAAAGCAGGACGCTCTTCATAATTCTGCGTCAGTGAAAACATAATGTCCTATGGTTAGTAGGGGGAAAAAGGGTAAAGGGAAAAAAATGAAAGAAAAAGAGCCCAAGGCACTGGAATAATTAAGCAAATGCAGTGACAGCTGTGGCAGGTCCTGGGCAGAACTGGCTCCACTGAGCTGAATTAATGACATCAACAGCCCAGTATCTCCATTAACACTTGATCATTAATTATTACTCTCTGACAGTAAGAGCCTAAACCTTCTCAGGAGTGGCCTGTTATTAATCTAACTTACCTGCCCTGAAAACGGACACCTCAGTGCAGTTAGTGGGGCTGATTTTCGTTTCTTGCCTCTTTTCTTCTTTTTTAACTTCAACTGTTGCTTAATTTACTTGGATAAAGAATGTTGACATTCAGATTACACAGCCCTCTTTAGATTACTAGGTTTCATGTTCTTTCATCTGAGACAGGGAACCTACTGGAATCTGCTGCACCGAATTTTCTTTGACAGGTTGAGAAGGGTCACAAGACAGAGTCTACCTGAAGAAATACACGAGGCAGGAAAGAAGTCACTCATTCACTGTTATCCCCTCACCTAGCACTATGAGGACAAGAACTGCTCATATATTCTCAGAATCCCATTCTTGATACTGTGATCAGTGGGCCTAAGTGTCCTTTTCATTCTAAAGGTTTTCCCCTTCAAATGCTAACCAAAAACATAGGGAAGTTCGTTTTTATGTATGTAATATCAAATATTTACCTCATCAGAGTCTAATCATCCTCCAGCTATCCTTTCTGTTTTACCATGAAAATTATCTGAGGCTGGGCTTGGTGGCTCAGCCTGTAATCCCAGCACTTTAGGAGGCCGAGGCGAGTGGATTTCCTGAGTCCACATCGAGACCAGCCTGGGCAACTTGGTAAGATCTCCTCTCTACAATAAATAAAAAATTAGCTGGGCATGGTAGCACATTCCTGTAGTTCCAGCTACTTGGAAGGCTGAGGCAGAAGGATCGCCGGAGCCCAGCAGGTCGACGCTGGGGTGGCCATGAGTGTGCCACTGCACTCCAGCCTGGGCAACAGAGTGAAATTCCAACTCAAAAAAAAAAAAAAAGGAATAGAAAAGAAAATTATCTGGATTTTTCTCTTTTAAAAATTAAAGGTTTATCTTATATTTATCTCTAGATTTTTTGGCGAACCTTTAAAGACTTTCAGAGCCTTGACCATTACACACTCACAAACATACACAAACACACCCCACAGATAATCTATACAAATGCAAGAGAAAGATTAGAAAGTTAAAAAAAAAAAACCAAATGATCTATTACTGTGTAGCAATACCTCAATTTCCTTTCCAACAAAAATTTGCCTTTACCATGTGGCAGTCTATCTTGCTCACTGGTAAGGAAAAAAAAAATGGAACATGCAAACACAAGCTTATATGTTAAGTACTCTCCTCACGGCAACAGACCTTACAGTATCAGAGTGATAATTAACCTTTACCAAAGAAGACTTCATAGAAGTCCAATACATTAATTTGCTGATTGTTCTTTTCCTGCTAGAGACATAATCCAGAGTTCACTTCCTAGTCATAAACATAGACACACTATAACTTAATAGAGTGCCGGCTCCAGCTAATGGCCTTGAATGCACTGAGAAAATCCCAGAGCTTCAAAGACTATATAGCATATTTTCCAGCATACAGAGCGAATCTATGTACCCCCACTCTTCAACAAGGAAATATTGGTAGAACCAGACCTGACCAAGTTTCCATCGGTTCTGTTTTCAGTATGTCATCTATATGAGCCCCAATGTACAGGCAGTTGTAAATTATCCCAAGATTATTGTAAGAAATAAATAAGACCAGATTAATATTAATATATATTCCACTTACTAATTATGTACCACTTAAATATATCATGAAGACGCCTTGATTTTTCCCCTGCTTGCTATCCTAGCCTTCAAAAGAGCCTTGAGGCCACGTTGGCATAGCCTCCTACCTGTTCCCCTATCTGTGTTTACAATAACTTGTGGGTGATCCTTTGTTCCACTTATGTGACTCACCAGGTCTCTTTATTATGACTTAGGAATCACCATTATTCAGAAATCATAGTATGTGGAATGAAGCCTGTAATTATACAAGTTCTTAGTTATCCAGTACAATAAAATTATAAAACAAAGAAAAAGTGATTTAACCCTATAGACTTTAATTCTATCATCTGTAAAAGTACTAGAAAAAAATTAACAGCATGGTTCCTTCTAGTTCTAAAGTTGAGAAAAAAAAAATTTGTTATGTGTGTTTGTATAGCTACTGCCAGAGTGGTGAAGGAAGACTCTAGAAGGAAAGACAAAGTAACCAGGACTAAATTCTATTTAGTAAAAACTGAAACAAAACCCTAAAAATGTTTCATGTACAAGGCAATTTTGTGATGAAGGGAAAAAAAATCAGTGTTTTCTATGTGCCACTTTTTTGTTGTCTCATGAGGATTATTATCATACAGCATTTATTTTTCCCATCAATTGACCAAGTAGCTCTGTTCCTTAGATTTTTTTTTTCACTCTACATACTTTATCACAAATCCCAGGATTTAACCCAATTTTACTCCATTTCAGTAGCATGCTTACTACTACTACAATCACCCCAACCAATGGGTCAATAATTTGCCCCATAGATTTTTCTGGTCTGATGTGTTCATTTTGTTTATAACTTTCTTATAACTTCGCTCAAATATTTTTATATCACTCTAAACACATTCATATCTAGATAATGTATTCTTAATTTCTCTTTCTTTTTTTTCCCCCTTTACCAAAGAGTAACACTGTTGACTCAGAGTCTTAAAACCTATTTTAGCAAATTTCCTTTAGATATTACCTGTTCCCACTGCATACAAACTTTCTCTCCCTGGTATCATTTGTTTTAGTTTGTCCATAGTGTTCCTGACTCTTAAGTCACCCCGAGTTACCCAAGTTCACTTCAGTATCTCCAGCTATAAATATTGGCTTCCAACAATTCTCCCACCATATACAATCAACCCATATTTGAAAATACTTAGTAAAAAGGAAATGAATGAACACAAGCCATTAATGTGCCTTCCTCATGATATTTTTAACAAAAGGAACTATATTTTCCATGGGTGATCCTTAAAGGAAAAAGTCACTATATTAAACACTCTCTTATTATAGTTTCTTATTAAATATTTTTCTGAATTTTCATCTTATGCCACATTCACAATGACCCTTTAAAGAATTAAAATCTTGCATTTTGATTACCTCTTTTTTTTTACATTTAGCAGGAGCTTACAGAGCAGATATTGTTTGACATTGAATCTCTGTTAACCATGTCCTCCACTGGAGCATAGTTGTACACATTGTTTCAGAGCTAACATAATGGGGAATATTTTCAAAGAGGGCTGTGTTTCAAGCCAGATGGTTTATCTGCTGAAACAATTCTCCCAGTAGAGAAATAGTGGCTGCACAGTTGCAGTAGTGTTCATAAGCCTAGTGCAGTAGATTCATTTGGCACCCACATTTTGGAGTCTAACAAGAGTGTGGTTTGTGTGAATCTCAGACTCAGACGTTCATAAGTGAAAAGGACTTTTCTGCAATTGCACATTGTGCTTTATTGTAAGAGCAGTGGTGTGTTTATATCAGAAACATAATATATAAATATGAGATAATTTTAAAATATATATTAAGAAGTTCACACATATGATGCAAGGGGACAATACTAGAATAATTGCTCCAGAGATTGCCACAGTCTGGCCCAAAAAGAGCCAAGGTGCCACTACTTGTGTTGAAAACAAATGTATTATTACCAAAATTCGAACCTGCTAAATCTAGGAAAATTTGAAAGAAAAATAGAAAAATTAGACTATTGTATCTTGGGCTTTGGGCAAAGATCAACTGTTACTTATGAACATTAAAAGTTACACCAAGTATTCTATGGGCACTGTGATATATTGCTCTTCCCATCTTTTCAGAAAGGTCTTGATTTAAAATCTTTATTAAAACATCTTGATGTTCAAGGGCCCTTAAAGCAGACCTTGGTGAGTCACAATGTTGGCATCTCTATCCAACAGTGATCTTCAGTGCTATTGCTATCCACGCCAGGAATCTCATCCTCTTTGTCATAGGAACAGTCACTTCCCTGTATACTAATACTGCCCACATTTCAAAAATAAAACAGAAGAGTTAGAGGATTCCAACAGGGGGTTACCATGCTCTGAAACGTCTCAAGCATGTAGAGGGATGGGAAAATCCCTGAGATTCCAGAGATTTTAAAAAAAAATAGCACATGGGAGGTTCTAAATAAAGTCTTGGGTATGTTGGGGAAGTTGGCACCATTCTTGCAGTTCTTTCCCTCAGAGACTATTTTTGCTTGAGTTAGCGAGTGAGCGAGCAACTGAATGCAAGAATGTATGTGCATGGATGTGCCCTTTTGTGTTTTAAAAACTCAATGAACATTAGTGACATTTTATTTTCTTGGAGAATAAGATATGTTTAAATATATATAATTTTTCCTGAATGATTTTTATCCCTAATATATCTCACTAATTTTATCTAAAAAAACTATGTTATCTACTTCAAAACGTCAGGAGGAAAGAAGAATTTTTGAAAATCAAACCAGAGAAAATAAGATTAAAACTATGAATCCACAAAGTGGGTTAACACTTTCTTCACACACACACACACACACACACACACACACACACACACACACAATTTATGCCCCATAATAACTCTAACACAAGAGGAGGAAAAATAAAGAAAAAGACTAGAAGTTTAGTATCTTGAAAGTAACAGGTTAACTGGAAAACCCAATGACCCTGTAAATATTCGCATATTAGCTTCTAAGGACATCAAGTTTGAAAAATCCAGATTTGAACATTTTAATTCAATTAATGCATGTATTAAATCCAAACAAATGTTAAAGATGAAAATCTTTACATTACTATTTCAAAACATTACCTGTGGGCAAATCAAAATGAAAAATATAAAAGTCTACTAATTACCTGTAACATTTTAGAGGCTACCCAAGTTATTTCGGCACTTTATTTCATTCTTAGCCTTGTATATGCTGCATCTTGGTCTCTTCGAGTGAAGATTTGCCGATATGACATTTAGTGTAGGCATTGAATGTGCTCAAACTGGCAGAATTGTGGGATTTTTTTTTTTAAATGACTGCTTTGGGGGATTTCTCGTTTTTCTACTTTTTCTTTCTTTTTTTTTTTTCTTTTATAAGTGTTGTCAATTACTGGCAGGCAACTTGTGAAACATTGTGGAGTATGGTATGCAGACCTCATTGCATTTATAACAGAACTTTTGTATATATTTGGTAAAGAGTCTAATATATATTTTAAAACAAAGAAAAATCCTATTATGTCAAATATTTGATGCTTTGTGTTTATGAGTAATTATTGCCACATATTTTTAAATAATTCTATGCCCTAAATATCAAGAAAACTGCCAAGTGCTTTAGCACATTATTGGAATGGGGTCCTTGTTTGCGATTGACAATTTATAATACTTTGAATAACCTTACCAAGCAGAAATCAGGGTGTATATTTTTCCTACTTTTTGATGGACAATATCATCAAAATTATACATATGAAATCCAGGAAAGAGAGGAAAAAACTCTCTGAAGGACAAGTCAAATCCAATTCAAATATTTGTAACAGAAAGAGCAAATTAGGTATTTCCAGAGAGCAAATTTAATTATTCATGAGGCTCTAGTTAAGTCACTGCATCTCTATCTTAACCATATCTTTTCTAATAGTTTGCATGGTAATAATGTGAAGTATAATTGGGATTTATAAATATTATATGTAAACATAGACAAAAAAGACTGGTAATTTGATAAAAGTGTTTGTAAAATAATTTTCCTGACATAATAGTTCTCATATTTCTTTTGCTTTTGAGTCGTGGTCTCACTCTGTCACCCAGGCTGGAGTGCAGTGGTTCCCTCATGGCCACTGCAGCCTTGACCTGCTGAACTCAGGCGATCCTTCCACCTCAGTCTTCCAAGTGGCTGGAACTACAGGCATGCACCATCATGCCCGGCTAATTTTATGATTTATTGTAGAGAAGAGGTGTCGTCATATTGCTCAGGCTGGTCTCGAACTCCTGAGCTCAGGCAATCCACTCACCTCTGCCTCCAGTTCTCATATTTTCAAAATAAATAAGTCCAAAAATTTGTTCAGATATATTGTCAAGCTTTGAAGAATATTCAGAGAATCAGGAAAGAGACAAAAGCAAAGGGATTCCTCTCAACTTTTTCCACTGGAGTAGCTATAAGAGTCCTAGGCAAGCTTTTCTTCCCCCTATCTTACCATCTTTTAATTACACTGATTTTCAAAAAAAAAAAAAAAGAACATCTATCACTTCTGGCACAAGGACAGTGGTTGCATCATTCCTTACTTCAGTATCTTTTGCCTGTCAAAACTATGACTCAATTTATCACAAATTCAAATGTGAACTTCCAAGCAAAATAAGGCAGAAAAAAACAAAGAGCAAGCTACCCAATTATTTAGTGTTGGAGTGGTTTTTGAAATGCAGTAGTTGTGTGCTCTGCATGAGCTCTGCAGGTCCCCCCACACTCAATAAAAGAGAAAACCACCAAATTTTCTCTTCTATGTCATATTCATGATACTCTTCCTCCAACGTTATGCTAGACCCATACTGGTTTCCAACAGGGATGTCTCCAGGCTGTACCAGTCTGCCAGGATCTTTCTAGTTAGGATGCTTAGGCTCTGATTTAACTCTGCACTCTCCAAGCATGCAAAAATACAGCCACAGAGACCTGAGCCATGCTTCTCCATGTGGGCTGAAGTTTCCAGGTGGCCTTGTGTATTTTACGATTGTGCCTGGCCTCAAAATAAAAACAAATTGACAATCCCTTACCTCCTCCAAGCTAGTGCCAATTTTTAAATAAAATGTCTACTGGTGATTTATTGCCAATGCAAACTGCCAGACTGGCAGCCCCATTTACCTACTAAGCAGATAAATCAGTAAAAGCTGTGTCAACCTTGCCAGGTTCCCCATGTATGTTCTAGAAGGCATTCCAAATTTCATGTTTGTCCTGTTACCAGCTTTCTTATTTGTGTGCATTGGAAAACAAAATATCTGTGACCTTAATGGCTTAAGGAAGTGGGCATTCTTCTCTTGGACACTTCCTGGGATCATCCAAGCCAATTTTCCATAAATCACATACTCTTCCATTCAGGTAAGGATTAACTGGCTTGATATCAAACAGAGACAGAGAACTGAAAGAATTTCTTTTCTGCATCTAATATCAGTTCGGGGGCATGTTTCCTACCACTTCCCCAGGGAGCAAACACCTGCCTTGGTGATTCTCAAGAGACTTCCTTATTCCTCTCCAATTTATAAACAACAGCACCTCTTAGCTAAGATATAATTTTTAAAATGTTGACTTAGGTCACATTTGACTATATCCACCCCTATTCTTCCCTATTAAGCTGATCTATCCCTGCCAGAAAAAAGTACATGATATTTTTGTACTGCTCTAGTCAAAAGCACTTCTTCCTATTCAGGAGTATCAGCTCAAAGGAAGACTGCTATGTATGATGTATTTAAAAAGAAAAGAAAAAGTCTAAAGTCATCAATTCTTATTTCTTTAAGATTACAGACAGGCTGCATTGATGAATGAGTCTTACTTAAGCTGCCTGAAGTGACTAGTTATCAAGTCATTGAGAAGAAATTTTTTATGTCTCATCTCAATGCCTCTGTGTCACTTGTATGCAATCCTCTGAATCGTCTATATTTCATCAACCACTTTCTTCATGTATTATTTAATAAACTGTTTAGAGCATGCCTAATTACAAACATTTATTATAGAATTCAACCCTAGAAATGTGTGAGAATATGCTAAATTGTTTGCTACCTAAAGTTTTAATGAGAGTATAATACCTCCGGCCCATATGCTTCAAGAACGTTATCCTTAATTATGTAACATGGGTATTTTACTGATATCTGTTAACTGCTCAAGCAGCTGTGGTTTTCTGCTTTTTTGCACAGCTCAGGAGGAGCAGTGAGTTCAGTTTCCCCTTTTTGGGGGGTTGCAAAATCCATGCCCCAAACAGGTGTGTGCAATCACGAACCACAGTGATGAACCCAAACTGCTGCCTTTCTAAAAATTCCACCAGCCGGTGACACACACTGGTCAAGGTTGCACAACCTTGTTTTCCACCAGTTATTGTGATGATTCATTCTCCCGTGGGGAGGTGAATTTCAGCCATTGTTACTGTGCTCCTGCTTTTGATAATTAGAAGGATTATTTTCTCATTTTGATTATTTCTTTTTCTCCCTCTCTTGCTCTCTCACTTGCCCACTCCCTCCTTTTAAAAAAAAATGAGTTCTGATCTTTTGGAAGGTGCTGCCTAAAATGTCTGTTCTCTTCTTCATGGACAGGAATTAGGAGAGGTGAAGCACGCGTGTGCGTGCACACAAACGCGTGCGCAGACACACACACACACACACACACACACACACACACACACACACACACCAGAATGATTCAAGTTGCGAACACTTCTAGTTACTTCATTGCAGTGAATCTGCCTGGGTGATATGTAACTATAATTAATCATTCATTGAAAATACAAGAATTCAAACCAATAAGCAAGTGCTGTTCACTTCCAAACAGTGACTTTGGAAAACTGTGCATGAATTCTATTGATTCCTCAAGACATTTTTATGGAACTGCCATCAGAGCCTTCCTCATATTGTTGTAAATGTCCAATGTGACAAGAAGTCCTCTTTAAAGGCTGGATTTGATTTTTGTAAGCACTCAAAGTTTATTCCAAGCCAAGTCTGCTGATAAATTGACCAAGTCTTCTTTTAAATAAAAATAAGTTCAATGATGAAGTAATAAAACTTAGCTCTGTGAGGAATAAAAATTAAATTAAAAAATTTCCAAAAAGGAGGTCCAAAAACATTTTGAACAGTGGCAAATATCAGTGGATTAAATGTCTTCCCAACATGACTACCCTGGAGATAACATTTGTTTGTAAATTTTGTACACTTGCTAGAATTATACAATATTATTTTTCCTCCATTCTCAGTTTTTCTAGAAAATGGAGCAACACAAATTAACTTATTTTTATCCCTGTTAGACAGCAAGTCAAAAAGTATATAAGGATACTGTGTAGAAATTGTTTTCCTAATTAATACCACCTAAGAAATCACAAAAATACATCAACCCATTTCATATGGCTGTAAAGGTGTGGATTATCTTTGTACTAGAAAGTGAGTGTCACAATAAGAACACAAGCCATGGAACATAATCAGCAAAATATTAGACTCTAATTTACTACATACCATCTGTCACCTTGAGCAGGTGACTAGACTTCCAGAAACCTGAGTTTTCTCATCTGTTAAGTTTGAAAAGCAATTTACACCTTGCACAAGTATTGTGAGGAGGGAGTAAACAACACAAAACAACCTCCAGCAGAGAGCCTGGCACATAATGGAAACCTAAAATACATGGTGACTTTTAGGATCACTGTCATTATTACACACCAATGTTCTCCACTGGAGCATGAGATCGTATAGGGCAAGTGCCATGTCTCAGTTACGTTTGTCACCCAGCATCCAGCATAGTATCTGGCATGTAGCAGGGTTTAATAATTACTTATTGAACTAGACTGAATACATCCTTCTGAATACAATTAAAATTAAAAATTGGAAATTAAACATTGTAGATTTTAAATTGAGTTCATTGTAAAAAATGTTCCAGGGGCAAACATGATTCATCTTAGTTTATACTATACGCCAGGTTCACTAGCAACCAGGAATAAAAGAATATCATCACATAGATTTAAATAACTGATACCTTGATCCAGCCTTTTTCTGCTTTTTCCAGTGTTTTAAGAAGTTTATGTATTAATACAAATGTATTTCATTAGGGTAATCACAAGCAAACCTTGATCGTGTGACTCTAGCCAAGCTAGGTAGATTAAGTGGATAATATAGCAGAAGACATAGGTTAGCTCCAGATGGGGGGTGAGTGGGAGAACTTAGGATAGGAAGAACATCAAGCCACTACTTCTATAATTCTTGGTAGCTGCAGGGGTGTGGGCTCTGTAAGGGTGGTGGAACACTGAAGCAAAGTTACACTTCCCCAAATACAAACTCGGTAGGGCAAAGTCTCCTCTTAACCTGCCATAGACACAAACTTAATGCTTGGTCCTCACAAATCTATCACGCAAAATGACTTGCATATTTACCAGCCACTTAGAAAGCATTTGTTACACAAATAAGTTTTAAAACCTCACTTAGTCATCATTTTATTTTTCCCATATTTTGTCTTCTTTTTTCTACCCTCTGACTATATTTTTCAGAAATCACAAGACTCTCAAAAGGAAATAACTCAAAGATGAGACAATGTTAGCCTCCCTAAACAATTGTACAAGCTGTCCTTTGTGAATCTGAAGCAATTACTATACATGCATAAATTTAAAGGTAGAAAGAAGGATTTTCTCTTTCAAGTAACACCTTACTACAGACGCTGAAAAAGTTATAACCACCCTATGACAACCACCAGTCAAGTGTACTGAGCCTTGCTGGATCTCTAGTCGACACCAAAAAAATGGAAAATGAAAATGCTTTAGGAGCAAGCATTTGCTCTACAGAATAAATGATGTACTTAGAGACTTTTTTTTCAAAAGGATGAGCAATAAAAGTACAGCATACACAGGTATCTTCAACTCTACCATCAGGAAAAATTTACCTGGAACTGTTCACTCCTGAAAGTTACCAGTCTTACTTCTTCTCAAGCACCTGGTTACAAAAAACATAAATTAATGCCTTCGATTTACATATAGGTACCCCTTTTTAAAAAACTTTGCCTTGTCATGGCACTTAGAGAAGAAGTTAGATAATCGTATTTAGGAGAATTACAAACAAGGAACAGAAACTCTGGACTTTTTTTTAAATTGTAGGTTGGAATCTCATGACCCAAGATTTTGCAAGACCTGAAGGAAATTCAGCACAGGCAACAAAGAGTCTTATGATACATTATCCTGTAAATCTACTATAGTTAAACCCCTGATTCATAAAGGAAAATAAGAATACGAATAAAACGGAATCTCAGAATCAAGTACCAAAGGAGGAAGACACAGCCAGCTCACCTGACAATTTATCATTCCCTCTTCCTTAATCTTATATTTTGGGACCGCCCTCCTGTAATAACCCCTCTCATCTTTTATTTATGTATATCTGACCTCCAGGATGTGAGTTGCTTTAGGGAAAGAACCAAGTCTTATACTTCCCTGTAACCCCAACTCCTGCACAGAAATCAGCCCAGATAAGATACTTGGTAAATGTTTGTTGAATAAATAAAATGTGGGATAAATCTTAGTTTTAATAGAGGGCTTACCTATGAAAAACAACACATCATGCAATTCAGCAACAAATTCCACATAGTAAGTAAATATAGCTAAATTTCTTACACAGAAGCAGGTGGTAGGCTCTCTTTTCTTCCCCTGCCCGTTTTGACATTCGCCTTCAATGCCACCTATTCATCAGTGACTCTCCATAGTTGGGAGTCTTAAGGGTCAGAACTAAGAAAGAAATTAGATGGTAGATCACCAATTCATCTGCCTATCCTTAAAGTTCAACTGCTCTGATTGTACCACTGAACTCTTAATAACCAGTGCCTCCCACAAAATAAAAATACTGTTTTTCCACTGCTACCCCATCTTGGTTAAGGGTAGTTCCATCCTCTGTTACTCAAATCAAAAACCTTGGTGTATCATTAACTTCTCTTTCTTCCTCATATCTAATCATTTAGGAAATCTATTGTTTCTACTTTCAAAATATATCCACACTCCAACCACTTCTCATCACCACTTAGTCCAAGCCACCATTATCTCGTTTGATTGGTTGAAAAAGGTCGTAACTGGTCTCCTTGCCCACCTGCAGTCCATTCTCGGCAGAGCAGGTAGAGAGATCCTCAACAGTCACAAGCTATTATTACTCAAATATTACTCACAGGAAAAGCCAAAGTCCTAAAAGGTCCCACATTATCTTCCCTAACCCCACCACCCACACTCATTACATCTCTGAACTCTCTGATTATTCCCCCACCTCTCTGCTCCAGGCACAGAGGCCACAGCACCAGTCCTAAAACAGAGCAGACTCTGTCCTACCATTGTAAAGAACATGCCCCCTTTCCTGGCATTACCTTCCAGATGGTCAGGTGGTGTGTGTTGCATTCGTTTCTTGTCTAAACTGTAAACTTTTCACTGAGGCATTTGCTTGCCATTCCATCTAAAACATCATCATCTCTCCCTGACACTTTATATTCCCCTCCCCTATATATTCCTTATTTTTAGCACCTATCAGTATCTGTCCTGGTTATTGCCTGTCATTCCCACTGTCATTCCCACTATAACATGAGTTCCATCACGGCTGAAATTTTGTGTATTTTTTGTGTTTGTTTTTTACTGATATATCCCCAGAACGTAGAATAGTTCCTGGTGTGCACCAGGTTCTTGGTAAATATGTATGAATGAATGAATGAATGCATGAATATGCCTACAGGCACTGGCATCATTTGCAGGATACATAGTCCCATTATTTATCTTTGATTTTTCTTAATGTGGTGTCACAATGACAAACTTTGAAAGAAATAATTATTGAAACTTGTCTTTTTTTAGGGGAATTCATAAAGAAATGGAATATAAGTTTGACCTATTATCAAGTTGTATGCAGATGTACCTAGGGAAAGTACATCAGAAGTTTTGAAGTTTAGAATTGTTGAAGGCATTAAATAATATATATTCAAAAGTGTTTTTAAAGTAATGAGGCAAGATTATCTTTATTTTCAAGCAATGGACTCTAAATCTTAAAGAACCTAGAAATTTGATTAAAAATCCGTTTAAAAAATCTGAAAATTAAGCAAAGTGACTGACTACATTAATTTAAAAAGTAACTAACTTTTCTTTATAGAAATAATAGCCCATTAGAGAATGTGGTGGCAAGGTGTAGAATCCTATTTGAGCAAACAGCAGATGAAGTCTGAAAAAAATTAATTGTATAAAACCTGCATGAATACAATGTTAAAAATGCTATTAAGAAAGGTAAAGTAACTTAAATTATCAGACAAATATGTCTTCACTTAATTACTCAAAAAATATATTTATTTAGTACCTACTGAAATAAATGCAGGACACCATTTATAGGCACTGAGGATTCAGCAATGAACAAGATAAGACTCCTGTCTTTGTAACGTTGCAAAGGCACTGACAGCTCAATTTGTCCAAAACCAAAGTCATAATGCCTATCCTCCAAATGCAGTCCTATCCCAGTGACTACATAACTGAGAATGGGAGCAGCAAGTATACAGACCAGGAAACTAGAATCATCTTTAATGCTATTCTTTCCCTCACCATCCAAATCAAACCATCAGCAAGTCCTATCAACTCACTCCCCGAAACATTTCTTGAATGTGATCCTCTCCATTTTCATTGCCAACACCTGAACGTCAACCATCTTTGTCTCACTCTGGATCGTGACAATAAGGTTCCCAGCTCTAACTGCCCTGTCTTCAACCAGATCTTCTAAGGGGAGACAATGCGATAATTTCTGGAAGAAAATTTTTAATTAGTCCTCATCCTTCATATCTTAACTCAAACATCAGTTGCTTGGGGAAGAAATTCATGACTATTCATAGATTCTCAGAGAATCATATGCTACTACTCTAACTTGTCCCTTGGCTCAGCTGACATTTGCTTGTATGATTATTTAATTATTTTCTGTCCCTCTTAGATATGAGGATAGAGGCAGTATCTCTTTTGATCCTAATTGTACTTCTAGTGTTTTGCAAAGAATCTGACATAGAGTAGGTGCTCAACTAATAACTGTTAAATTCAGTATTTTCCTTAGACCTGTTTAGAATGAGCCCTTGCCATGATTCTTTTCTCTAGACCATTCCTCCATGACACAATCCTTCCCCCTCCCCACACACATAAACTAAAGAAATTAATAGAAATGCCATGTGGCTATTAGTACAGCGCATAACCCTGAATATCCACTTTCATAATTAACACCCTTTAGAATCCAAGGAAATGCTTCTTCTCATCACCTGCCCTAAATCCTCAAAGCCAAAAGTTACTGAACAGTCATGGGTGTGTTGATATTGACATTGGAAAGGAACTCTGCTTCAAATGAATGGCAAATGCACAATTAGGTAAGAGAAATGAAAAAGTAATCATCTTGTCAAATCCTTTCTCTCAGATAGTATGAATGTAAGAGATTCTTGCAAAGCAAGAAGTGTCTAGCATCTTTCTTGCTTCTTTTTATGTTCTAATTCACTGCTCTGGAGTAACTTACAAACCAAACACAGTACTTAACATGGAAGTTTTTCACATGTCAGGATGGCAAAGTTTAAACTAATTCAAGGTTGATGAAGGTGTAGGGAAAAGGTACTCTTCACTGAAATATGGTGTCAACAGTCTGAAGAATAATTTTGAAATATTCATCAAAATGTAAAGTCTTATGCACTGAAGAGGCTACGTCTTTCACATTCCATTGCTTCCTTATTATATGATATTGAGCAATTTTTTTAAACTCACCACGCCTCAGTTTCCTTCTCTGTGAAATGGTGATAACAATAGTACCTAGGCCGGGCTCGGTGGCTCAGCCTATAATCCCGCGCTTTGGGAGGCTGAGTGAATTGCCTCAGTCCGTGGGTTCAAGACCTGCCTGGGCAACTTGGCAAGACCTCATCCCTACAGTAAATCAAAAAATTAGCTGGGCATGGTAGCGCGCGCCTGCAGTTCCAGCTGCTTGGAAGGCTGAGGCGGAAGGATCGCTGGAGCCCAGCAGGGTGAGGCTGTGGTGGCCAGGAGCGTGCCACTGCACTCCAGTCTGGGCGACAGAGTGAGACTCCAACTCAAAAAAAAAAACAGTAGTACCTATCTTGAACATCCTAAAGTTGTGAGGATTAAAAAAAAGGTACTGCCCATAAAGTGTTTAGCACAGAACCTGGCTCATAGTAATAACACTTGCCTAATATCAGACATCACTATCTTTCTTCTCCTCCTCCTCATCATCATTGGTGTTATACCAACACTTTATGACATTCGCTCAAAAGATGGCATTAATCAACTGAATGCTTTAGCATCACCATGCAACAAGCAGGACAATCAAAGAACACAGCAGAAGCATGGTTGTCGTTCGACAAACACAAGACCATTTTGAAGTGGTATTTGAAATTCGAGAAGGTTGTGGAAGTATAATAACAACGAAGGCGTAAGTATGCAACAGAACCTCCAACACGCCTAACAATTGCACACATTCGTGATGCATTTGAGACGCATGGTACTGCGTGTGATGTGCACAAGGGAAGATCCAGGAGGCCTCACACAGCAACAAGTCCTGCAGTAGTTCACCATAATCAGAAGTGTCTAGACACTGATGGTAACAACTTTGAGCACCTCTTGTAATTGCAGAAGTCAGCTGTAACTTCATCTTTTGTTTTTGGTATAAATTGAATATTACAATTGTAATACAGTTTTTTTTCCTTTCTTAAAATATTTATACATTTTTTTGGCACCCCTGTTATATATAATTTCTTGTCTTTAAAAATGGAAAACTGTGCAGTTAGAAGTCATAAAAAATAATGAGACATATCAACATATGCAAATAGAGAAAGATACTCATTATACACTATTTGAATAAAGAAATATCCAGAAAAAAATTTTATGGTATATCTATTTTTGTATCATCTATAGTATGATTATACAAGGGGAACCCCAAAAACCCGAGAATTTATTTATAAAAAATTATGTATGAATTCTTACATGTTTACATGTCAGTCACCTTCAAAGCACTCTTCATTTGGTGCAATATACCTATCTAGATGCTTTTTCCACTGCTCAAAATAGTTTTTGAACATGATAATTTTGATACCTTTTAGTGTTTCTGCTGTTTTTCATTTCACCTCCTCCACATCAGCAAAACGTCTCCTTTTGAGGACTATTTTCATCTGGGAATTAAAAAAAAGAGCTGCTCAGGGTGAGATCAGGTGAATATAGGAGGCACGGGGGTAATGCCAGTTTTTGGTCAAAAATTGCTGAACACTCAAGGAAGTCTGGGCAGATGTGCTTATAAATAGAAAATCTCCAGAATTATACATATAAACTATTAAAAGTGGTTACAATCATTATATCTGAATTAGAGGAAGGACTTTATTAATCACTTTATACTTGTTTATGCTCTTTGAATGTTTTAACATGAGCATTTATCACTTTTATAATTTAAAGTTTTAATTTCTTTAAAGTTTTTGTTTCTATTCTTAGTCTTTGAAGTTATTAATGTTCATCAATTCCAGGACTTGTCCTTCTTTGGCACATTGAAAGACTTCTCATTCTCCATTAAATCTGGTTGAAACCATGTGATCACTTCTAGCCAATAAACTGTGAGTGGAAGCAATATGTATTACTTCTGGAAAAGGGAGTTAGGAGTTGTTTGATATCTCCATGCTCTATCTTTTTGTGCCCCAGTAACCCTGAAAAATATATAATGCTGTTGGTGTGGCTATCAGATAAGACAGCACAATCCTTTAACATCATTTGAGAAATGCTGTATTTCTTTTTCTCTTAGACTCTCCACTTCTTAATGGCAGTTCTCTTACTTATTATATCTTCAGGGAATACCAAAGTGCACTGCACCATGAAGAAGTTCCAATAAGCATATTAATAGCACTATTCATTATTTTGTTTTCTCAGTCCCAGACATAGAACATTCTAACTTAACCTGCAAATTGTAGTACATATTATTGAAATTCTGAGAACAAGAGTATTATATTTGCCATCTTTGAAAATAGATAAGAAGCCAGGCTCGGTGGCTCAGCCTGTAATCCCGCGCTTTGGGAGGCCGAGGTGAGTGGATTGCCTGAGCCTGCAGGTTCGAGACCCGCCTGGACAACTTGGCGAGACCTCATCTCTACAATAAATCAAAAAAAATCAGCCGGGCGTGATAGCTCATGCCTGTAATTCCGACTACTTTGAAGGCTGAGGTGGAAGGATCACGGGAGCCCAGCAGGTCGAGGCTGCGGTGGCCGGGAGCAGCCATTGCACTCCAGTCTGGGCGACAGAGTGAGACTCCAACTCAAAAAGAAAAGAAAAGAAAAGAGCTAAGAAATGAAAGAAAAATAATTAAATAACCACAGAGCACTTTTTGGAAGTTAGGCAAATTTAGATTGCTTGATCATTTACTAAATTGCAAACTTCCCTATGCAGCAAGCTTTCAATAAGCAAGTTTCAAATATCGATTTGTACCAGGAGCTTGGAAAACAGAGACAGCTAAGACTCGGAACCAGAGTTTGCCAAGTCCATTAAGTTATTGGGAAGGAATACCTGGAAACAAGTAACCAAAAACACTGGCAGTGCTACAGGTAGGTTACTGGGGCTGGATAGAGAAGTGACTGGCTATCTATTCCTTATGATGTAAGAAACTGTCAATGAAGATGTTGTTTTAGGAGAATTTATATCATGTAGGTGATAAATTTAGTTTTGAAATTTGATGGAGTACCAAATAAAGGTGTTAAAAATAAATTGTGATAACATTTTTCTTTTTATTGAATAGAACAGACTGAATATTTTTGACCTATGTTTGCACATATTTTCTCATAAAGAAAGATGTACTGCTGTTTAATTTGGCTCTATAGTTAAATATAAGTATTTGTACTGTTGTTTAAATTATTTGATTACTTCTCATTAGGAATTGTAAATAGTGGTTTAGTATTTTAAACACATGAAATTCAGTCCAAAATCAGATTTATGTCAGTCTGGTAATTTAATTGAAAGCCATGGCTACAGCTCACAGAGCTAGAGGTGTGATCGGATTGCATATTGAGCTGTAAATGGTGGAATGATGCTTACACAGCATGTTTGACTCTTATCATGTTTCACCAGTTAAGGTGTAGGTAGAAAAACTGCAGGTTAGAATTGGACAACAAAATGAGACATAAATTACTTGAAACCTTATATTTGACATGCATTTCATCCCCAGTTACTCCTTTAATAGAAACTTCCTCATCAACTGAACTCAGAGTTAACAACTGTTCCCCACCACCAATATCACAAAACTTGAGTTTACATTTTCTGGGAAACACACAAAAACTAAGCAGGTGGAAACTGAAATTTCTTAAGTGTATATAAGTTTAATGTCATGCAATCAATGCTATGTACTAATCTCGTGTCCATTTTGTTGAACTACTCTATTTATTGTGGGGTAGTTCTTAATCCCGTAAATATAGACAGTACCACCAAGTGTGATCATCTATGTCAACATTTTCCAACCTCATTGCAAGGATTAACAAGTCAATATTTTTCTGCTCTCCCACATTCCTATCTGGTCACACTGATGTTACAACTCATTTCTTTATTCCTTCCCCACATTATTCCCCTTCTTGGATTCCCAGGATTTCCAGCAGAAAACATAAATGTTTTCTAGTCAGCCATTTAATCTGGATTGTGATTTATGTCTCAAAAACAGTATCTTATTTTACTGTCCCCTCTCATAAAACATCTAAATATTTCTTCAGGTCTTGACAAGATGAATATTCTTTAACCCAGAAGTAGGACACTAACTTTATTTCTTGGAAACCATTCTAAGAAAATAAAAGCAAAGACAAGTATGAGGATATTCCCCAAAGCATTATTTGCAAGGGTGAAACATTAGAAACAAACTGAGTCTCCAAAAAAGATGGGATCTAAAACAGAATATTATGCAGCCACTAAACATCATGTTGCTTACGACTGATTAAAAATATAAAGAAATAGTCATTACATGTTGTTAGATAGAAAAATATGAATCAGATTACAAAATACTGTGTAAAATATTATCCCAAGTTTATATAACAAATACATGCACAAAGAAGATCAAAAAGATATGTAACAAAATGTTAACAGTTGTCATTTCTGAATAAAAGTATAAAATCTTTTCATATTATCTTGCATTGATTTCTAAATTTCCTTAAATTTTCTCTTTAGACATATATATAAAATGTACAAATACACACAAACTGTTATATCTTTCTCTAGGGTTTACTGAGTCTAACATGTAAGTATAATCATTTCTTAAGTAGAGTGAAATAACTAATCCAGTAATACTCAACCACTGACTAATACATAAAGGAAAATTATCTTGAAATACTCAGGGATGCATCCAGGTCCGGAAATAAGAATTACTCAAAACACTGACACTAACACTAAAATGTGTCTACCCTACAACAAGGCAGTCAAATGCTGACACTTCATCTGCAGAAGCTATGTCAGTTCCTGTTGGTTTAGATCCTCTTTGGGCTTGCTGCTCTAGTCAAATTTAACTCACTTTTTTTCCTCCTTAAAACATTATATATGAACCCTAACCCTTGCACTGCCATTTGGCTAGGCTGGGATAGAACATATGATAATATGAACCATCATCAAGACAATCAAGCCCAGAAACTAGAAGGTAGGAGTCTGACTGTACTTACAATAGAGGACCTCTTTCTAGATCTAATGTTTGTCAGTTAAGCAGTTCCCAGAATTTTCAGTTTCATGAATTGACCTATTTCAAGAAAAACATAAGGGAACTAAATTTAATTTTGCTATCTTCTATTCTCACCATTATTATACAATAAAACACATAGTTATGTCAAAAAAGTTAAAAAGATATCATCTCAACATACAATATTTAGCTTCTCAAGAAAAATAATGTATCAAGCACACACTAAAGCATATGTGTAACACCATCCAATGAAAATGTTATCACCAAATGAAAGTGATCCAGTGATCCCTCTGGGAGGCTTCCCCTTGTAGGCGAAGGTGGTTTCACTGTTGAACTAAGGATATTATAAAATTAGCTAAAGTACAAAGATATATTTGTTCCCTCAGAATTGGCATGCTCCAAAGAACAACCAAGCAATTATTTATGTGATAATCTACTTTAAGTACTTTCTAAGGGGTAAAAGAGCATCAAAGGGGGCACATCTCATCAACAAGGGTACCTGTATAATGAACTTTTATATGTCTAACTCTGAATTGTTCTCCACATATTTAAAATTTTTAAAAATTTTAAAAAGATCTACCTTTCTTAAGAACACTTACAGTTCATCATTACAGACTTTAAGGTGTTTAGAATGCTCACGATAGAACCCATCTCACAGTAAACTAAGATTCCTAACAGGGCACCAGAATGTTCTTAGTCTTGCTGGAATCCTTTAGCTCAGAGAATAGCCCAAGCCAAGAAATCAAGATATCACCAAACGGAGGTTATCCAGTGTCCTATGCATGAATATGAGTCCATACAAAAAGGGACATGGCAGTGAGTTTGCCCGGGCATTCATAACATTTTACTTCCACGTGGCAAAAAAGCAACAAACAACCAAAAAATATCAAATTCTCAACCCTAACTCTCACTTAAACAGCAACAAAATCTGTTTATCTGGGACTGAGAAATCTTTCCTGATTGCCCTCATTATTTCCAAAGCCATTCAGATCATCCAGAATGATTTTCTACCCAAGTCCTGGCTTACTTATCATAGCCTATATGTAATGAAAACACAAACTAATCACTCAGTCTTGTTTGTTTCAAAATCATTATGTATAGTTTAAAGGCAATGAAAGTTTTAACAAGAACCAAGGAACAAAAACAAAGGTAAAGTAAAAGTAGGTTCCCTGAAGACAGTTGGTTTCAGCTAATGGACTTTAGGTAGTTCAGAGACAAGGGTCAACACTCATAATCATGTTTTCTTCATAGTTTCTTAATCCAAACTCAAAGGTAGTGGTTTCTTTTATGAATATTTTATCAGGTGAGAATAAATGCAACATTTTATTTGGATTGCACCACTTAGAGAAAGGGGGAAATAGAGAAAGGCCAATAAATCTTAAAGAGTTAATTATTTATACAGAGAAAATTTACTTTCTGTGTTGTGACTTGTTTTATTGGTACACTGCAGTTCAATTTAGATTAAGAAAGATTATTGTTTCTCAACAGAAAAGTATCATAAATAAATACAACAGAGAAAATTTTTTATATTTGTGCCAACCCATTTACAAATATTCAAAATAAAAATGTGTTCTTAAAATTCCTCAAGTTTTAAATGCTTGAAATGACATTTTACTACACATAGCATGAAAAATTTAGTGGTAGGGCTAATCAGGACAGAACTTCCATCCAGAAGTGATGCCAACTAGAAGTTTGGCATCATAATCACTCTATCTTTGCTAGGATGTTTGCTGGCTTCTTTGTTCAGTTTAGTTTACCACAAAAGTGTACAAAGTACACCATCATCATTCTGTGGGAAAGAATTCACTATCATAGAATATGACACTCTGGTCGCCAGAGGGGTCTGTTGTAATCTGAACGATGGGTTTTTAATTATCATTACTTGAAATGCTGAAGTTAAAATCTCTGCTACCCTAACACAAAATAAAAATCACAAGAAAAAAACTTCAGAGGAAAGTTTAACTCCCTGATAGAGTAGTACTCAATAAAGGTTTATTGAACATTGAATTAAATGGTTGGATGAATATTTGGATGATTGAAGGAGGAATTATCAAATGTAAGACTTCAGGTGTCAACCCCACCTTAAATAAGTCCTAACATATGAAACTCTATTTTAGTTTGTCTTGACATCAAGAAAAGTGACAAAACTATGCCAGACAGTTACAAAACAACACCAGTCACGAGAATTCCAGGTTTTTGGAAGTTCTCTAGGATATAAATGAATTTCTTAACTTTAAAATCACATTGGACTTACAAACACACCATAGAGTTTGTTTTATCCTTGGCCCTTCTCTGCAGTGCATCTTGCTATAAACAAACCTAGGAAAGATTTTTCTTATTATCTGTAAACCTCAACTTATTTCTTAATTTAAAATAATAGCTACCATGTATGGAGCCCCAAATATGTTCCAACCACTGTGTAGCAGATTTCATACATATGACCTCATTCAATGCTCATAAAAACCCTATTTTTATGTTTATTTATTCAACTTGTAATTTAGTCCATGACAAAAATAAACAAAAATCCCTGCCCTCATAGAGCTTACACTTTTGTAAAGGTAGTGAACAACAAACAAAATAATTATTGTTATTATAAGTATCCCCAATTTTTAAATATGAAGAAATCAATGTTCAGAGAATTAAACAACTCTCCAAAGAAGACTATGGCAGTAAATGGTGTATTGGGGCTTCCAATCCAGGGCATTCTAGCTCCAAAGCCTGTGTCCAACATCCTTAAATTATAGTGCCTCCACTCTTAGAGCTAAGCCAGAACAGTGCTGAATACTTGGAGTCCAAATTAGACTGTCTGATGAATGGTGGAGCTTACCTGGCTACTTGGTAGACTCTATCAGATGCTAGTCGTCTTCACAACTGCCAAATAAAAAGCCACGCTTCTCACTATCCTTCCATCATGATTAATAGCCTTTAAGTAAGATCAAGGTACCACAGCAATTTCCCTGCCATAGTACTTAACACAGTTCCAGTCCACTCCATTCAGGGCACATGGTAGAATTAACCTTTCTAGCTCCCCTTTGATTATAGAAAAATATGACTAGTTCTGTGCAATGTGTTGTAAATACGTGTTGTAAATACAAGTGAGTGTGTCACTTATAGGATGGAACATTTAATTTCTAATTCAAGACCTCTCAGAACTATCTTTTTCCTCTTGCATAGAGCCTGGAAAAGTTCAAGATGGGGATTGAGCCGTTAGTATTGTGCCCTGAGTAATTATAATGAGCAGAACCCCTCTGCTGATCTATGACGACAAAGAGTATGAGTGAGAATAAAACCTTGTTCTTTAAGATATGAAAACTTTGAAGGTTTTTGTTAGCACAGCCTAGTTGATTTCTCTTTTACTAGGACATAGAAAAATCTCCAAATATTTTTTCTTAATTACGATTATGTGGTAGTAAAGGCAAACTAAATTTAAATGGTCCAAAAAGTAAGCATATGGTGCCTGGTAGAAAATATATTAGAAAGTGGAGGTAAAATATATACAGAGAGTTTTGAGGAAAACAAGAAGACATTATGAAAAACATGTATCTTAAAAACACTAATGAGCAAGGAAAAATGTATACTATCAAAAAAAAATGGCAAATTTCTCTCAGCTCCAAAATCAGAAGTTATCACCACATACAATCTTAAAAGAAAAAAGTATGAGGTTCAATATTTAATACAAGAATGTATTTATTTCTTTATATTTTTTTCTCATCAGTTCAGCCCTTCCCTAATTAAAAAAATAAGCTCTGGGAAGGCAAGATATTAAGTGTCTACCTTGTGTCTGAATGTCAAAATCTGTGAATAAAATTGAAAAGTTGACACTCAAATCTGATGTGGCTTCTTCAACATATACAGCCAGAAAGAAAAGTCCCCAACAACATAAGACACCACCTGCATTTACATCTTCCAAATGAAAAAGTGAAAAAGGAACAAGTGTGGTCTCATTACTTTCCATCGAGGGAAGGATCCTTACCACAACAATGCCTATTATACCAGATTACCAAAAACAGAATCACACCGTAACTTCTGAAAACTATAGAATATATATACAGAACACAGCCAAAAGACTTCCATTCAGGTATGCCTCACCTTCACAGGCCAGTGTGCTACAGAAAAAGTTTGGGAAACTGAATGGGGACTAAATAAACTTACCGTTTTAAGGTTTCCCAAACTGAAATTATTATTACTTGTCTTGATTTACTCTTCTTGCAATTCTAAATTCTCAAGGTGTTTTTAAGTTGCATTTACACCTTTGTTAAGTTTTAACCTTTACATATAAGAAGTCATTCTGGCAGAATCGCATTAATATCTATTTGACGTCATTAAATTTAAACATTTCCAACATTCCAAGTAGAAAGGAAAAGGATCATTTAATAGTCCCTGGTTTATAAAAACCTACATCCACAGCCATAATTGAAAGTATCTAAAACCTGCTATTTTCAAGACCCATGGAAAGAGTTGTTTGGGGTATATCAACAACCTACAGGTATCATTTAAAATCTTAAAACTGTCAGCTAATTATGATGTAGCCAATGCACGCTGGCAATAATTATCTCCATAAAGCAGGCATCAACAATAAAATACAGACCAATACCTTTCAGCTAAAAGAGAGAGACTGAGCTAATTTGTGGAATTATGGAAATACTAAAAAGCACCCAAATTTGTTCCCATTACCATAATCCATTTGTATTCAATCAAAGTTTTTCTATACAAGTTCCTTAAAGTTTGAGAGTAGATAGGATGTCTCCGGTAATATATGTTTTCTTATGCACACTATTCCAATCAGCAAGAAGCAAGAATTAGCATATCTACTATCAAATACTCATACATGTATCTCACAGATTTTCAGTGCCCATAAAGCCAACTATTCTATAAAGTAATCTGTGTATTTGGGATCATTAAATTTCACCTTTTGGGTATATAATGTAGTACTTATGCCATGTTCTACAGATATATCTTGGCTAAGTACCTATGTCATGCTCTGCATTCTTGGCTAAAATAAAAGATCAATCAAATCTCTCTCTCCTCAACACTTAGTTTAGTTCATTTGAACTGAATATTAATTTGGTGAAAGTTTTATCCTCTCCAGCTATCTGGTCCTTTTATTCTCACACTTTAGTGCTGCTACAGAACAAACTTCTCATCATGGAAAGTTCTCAGCATTGTTTTCAAAATAGTCATAGCTCCAACATAGTGACTGGCTTATCATTTGACATATACTTCACATATATATTTGATATATATTTCTTAGAATTGTATGTCATGTATTATAGAGAAACCAGTGGAAGAAAGAAGGTAAAGGGGAGTGTTTACTGCACACCTATTATGTGGGAGGCTCTCTGAATGATTTCTATCATATCTCACTTGACACAGCTCTGTGGGTATTATGTTCATTATCCAGACAAGGAAACCAAAACTCAGAGAGTTGGTAACCTGTGCAGAGTTGCCAAGTTGTTAAATGATGGATACAGCTTCCAACTCAGATGTATCAGGCTCTGAAGCCTATACTCTTCCCAGCATGCCACACAGTTCAGTCTCACCTGTCCCTACACATCAAAACCTATTTTCCCTTTTCCAAGCCCTTGGCTACTGTGCAGCCAACAATACATCACATTGCAACAAGCCCATTTACAGTATACATACTTTCACATCCGGTTTTTCCCCCAATTGGATATCCTTCTTCCTCTCCAACTATGCAAACATTTCTGTCCCTTCAAAAGCCATTTTCTACATGAAGTCTCACTTCCCCACCAGCCCTTTTCATTCTCTGTGTGAATTGCACAGTTTGGTTTCTGTGAGAATAAGTTGGTTTGGGGTATGTTCTTTCTTGTACTATTTTCTAAGTACTATTTTCTATCTCAATCCAAATTACATTATAAATTTCAGCTTTCCTTGAATTTCCCAGTCCTTCTTCTCCTCAGTGTTGATAGATCATAAATATAGCACAAACACTGTCTTGCTATTGAGCATGCTATTATTTGACTATTTTATAATAAATTAAAAAGCAATGTCATGTACTAAAAATTGCACTGGACTGAGTGAGAGTCAAGAGACCTCAGTTGACACTCTATGCCATAAACTAGTTGTGTCATTTGGGTCAAGTAATAGAACTTTATGACATCTCACTTTCTTCACCTGTAAAAGGAAGGGTTCAGACTAAGTGATACATAAACAGAATGCTTATTTATTTTAAATTATGTTCCTGAGGAAAGAAATTATAATTGTAGCTATTCTCTTTTGAAGCTACATTTACCCAAGTTTTCTCCATCCAGAAACAGTTCATCCTTCTCTGTCTTCCACTTCATTGATAAGATCCAGCAGACACAGTTTGTAAAATATAGACATTAACAAAAATCTCTTTTCAAATTATAGCCAGTTTCCCAAAGCAAACTCTCATCCACCCACTCCCATATATTTAACACATATGTTTGTGTAAATGTGATTTGTTTGTGAAAAATCACAGGGTTCCCTATTATGAAGCTCAAACTACCACCTGCATAACACTCTAGGAATAAAATTAATACATGTTCACTTGTAAAACTCAGGTCAAAATCAGTTCCATCCTATGCTACCATCTTGTCTTTTTTTTTTTTTTTTTT
>CAUYQG010025430.1:0-17352 GCA_963574415.1 Tarsius wallacei
GGGAGGGGAGGGGGGATGGGATTAATGATACTCAATATCTGTCTGGGGACGGGGAGACACCTCTTATCACCAAGGGTGTCTGAACGAAGCATATTTGTATACCTAATCCTTAACTGTACCCCACAATATGATAATAAAAAAATACTGATTAAAAATAAATAAATAAATAAAAAAAGAAGGCAGAGCAAATTTGAAAAAATTTGGTGGACAGCAGTCATGATCACCTCATGGTATAATTTGCTGCAAGGCTGTGTGCCCTTTCTCTACCATCTATTCTGATGACTCCAATTCTAATATCCTGGTACTGAAATATCATTTGATTGATTCCCTTATGTTCATAAATAAATATAAAGACTTTAGAAAAAGCAGCGTGTTACCTGGAGGTATAGAGAAGCCCTCAAGTTTCACACTTTCCAAACTATGTTCTCCTAGGAGGAGTTAATGCAGAACAAAGTATTCCATGGTTAACTGAGTTTGGGAATCTTTGGGTAAGCAAAGTTATGCACATTTAATTATTTTTTGGAGCCTCTAATATGTTAATGTAAATATCTACAGGCCACTTCAGTGTGCAGTATTTCTTAATTCCACAGAATCTCTTTTTTAGGGAGTTTCCTGTGAGATGTTAGAACACACTTTGGGCAATTCTTCTCAGGTCGCTCCCATTGGTGCCTGATTGTAGGCTTGGTTATTATTTTAGCTTTTGGGTTGTTGAACACACAGAGGAGCTGGGAGGATGTTTTACCTGAAGAGAGTAGGGAAGCTTCATGCTACCACCATCCCTTGCCCTATCATCTTTTCCATTTGGCTATCCCTAAGTTGTATCCTTTACAACAAACTGGCAAACATTAGCATTTTCCTGAGTTCTGAGTCTTTCTAGCAAATTATCAAATTTGAGGAGGGGGTCAAGGGAACCCACAATTTATAGCTGGTTGTTCAGAAGTACAGATGGCCTGGAACTTGTGATTGGTATCTGAAGTAGGGATAGTCTTTTGGGAATGAGTCCTTTTAGTTCGTGGACTATGATGCTAAATCCAGGTGGATAGTGTCAGAATTGAGTTGCATTATTAGATACTCACTTGGTGTCTGATTTTGGTTTTGGCTATCACCTGAAAGACACAGACAGCTTCCATAGCTCTACCCTCTCTCTCAGCCCTCACACTCTTCATCGCCTAGAAAGGTAGGAACATGATTTTGGTAAATGTGGAGTCACAGGGGAAATTTTGTGATAGGAAAATACATGTGCCCTGTGAAGATGTTAGTCAGCATGAAAGGGCTGACCTAGGACTGGCAGTTCTAGGATGAGAAGTGCTCGGTGCCATGATGTTATACCTGAGAAACAACGATCATACTTCTCTGGGCCAGGTGCTGTTACTGGGCAGTGTGGCTTGTGCCTGTAATCTTAGTGTTTTGGGAAGCCAAGGCAGGAGGAGCACTCACCTGAACCCAGGACTTAGAGACCAGCATGGTGGCTCATGCCTGTAATCCCAACACTTTGAGAGTCTGAGGTGAGAGGATTGCTTGGGTCCAGGGGTTTGAGACTAGCCTGGGCAACATTACGAGACCTCATCTCCACAAAAAAAAAAAAAAAAAAAATTAGCCAGGCATGTTGGTGTGTGCTCTGTAGTCCCATCTCCTTGGGAAGTTGAGGAGGGAGGATTGCCTAAGCCCAGGTATACAAGGCTACAGTGAGCTGTATGACTGTGCCACTGCACTCCAGCATGGGAGACAGAGTAAAACCCTGTGGCTAAAAAAATAAAAAATAAAATTTTTTTTTGAGTTGGAGTCTCCTCACGGCCACTCCAGCGTCGACCTGCTGGGCTCTGGTGATCATTGCGCTTCAGCCTTCCAAGTAGCTGGAACTACAGGCATGCACTACCGCACCTGGCTAATTTTTGATTTATTGTAGAGACAAGATCTCGCCATGTTGCCTGGGCTGGTCTCGAACCTCCAGGCTCAGGCAATCCACTCGCCTTGGCCTCCCAAAGTGCTGGAATTACAAGTTGAGCCACCAAGTCCGGCAAAAAATTTAACTTGTATACATAAAACACTTAGAACTGGGAATATGGTAAACACTATGTAAGTGTTTGTTGTTGTTGCTATTGCAGTTGTTGTTATTATATTGGGCTACTAAAATAATAAAAATAATAATAAAAACAGCTAGTAGCTTTGAATACTTTATATACTCTAAATACCAAACTAGTATTATGAATTATCTTATTTGGTGCTTACAAAAAATTAGGAGAAGCATGCCCATTTTATAACCAAGGATACTCAAGTTCAGATAGGCTAACATATTTGTCCAAAGTCACAAAGCTAATAAAAAACAGAGTTAGGATTAGATGAACCCAAGCAGTTCATCTGCCACATGACAATTGTTTTTTACATTTGATAGTGTTTTAGGTTTTTTGCAGCACTTGTGTGTGTGTGTCTGTGTGTGTATGTGTGTGTGTGTATGATTGTTCTTCACAGCAACATTCTTTGTCATATGGCATGTTCTTCATTTTTAGAGATAAGAAAATTGAGTCTCAAATAATTAGTTGAATCTTCTATTAAAAACAAGGATCTTGAGTTATGGTCAATTCTTTTTCCATGATATATTTTTCTTCCCACTTTATTTTTCTCTAGCTCTTTCCCCTTTCCTCTGATGTTCTTGTCCTGTATCCTTCTGTTTTACAGTTTGGATTTGCAACCTGTGAGCAACCAGAAAACAATTTCTTGGGAAAGCTACAAAAAAGTTCACACAAGTGTTAATATAAACTGCAAATGATGTATCTGGTCACCTCAGCCCCAAATCGGTTAATGCCAATGTAATAAAATCTTCATTCAATATATTCTGTATGTCCGGTTTTTGGGGAAGTCAAAGTATGTCACACACGTAGACACACACACACACACACACACACACACACACCCCAACACCAACAAAAGACGGAGAGATCCAGTCCTCACATACCCTGTCAGAGCAGCATTGTGGAAGGCTTGAGCAGCATTGTTTCTGCGTTTGTGTCTCATCTGTTTTCCTTCAAACTTCCCCTTCCTCACTCTTTTTTCAAGAAATAGAAACGGGCGGAGGGGTGGGAGGGGGGAAGCTGGGGCTACAGGGAAAAGGGAACCAGAAACCACAGAAAAATGTGCCGAGAAAAGGATGATTAATTGGCATGAACACAGCTCTCTGAGTGAAGTTTAGCTCTCTTTTCCCCATGCAGGCCAAGTGAGGGCATGCTGCAGGAACTGCATGGAGCCATGGAGGAATGTCTTCACCATATTCTCCACCTGGATAAAGGGTGTCTTGAGTGTAATGGTGAGCAGCTGTCTTTTTACTCACATGACAACATGAAAGAGAAAGGCCTGAAATTTCTGCATTTGCCACCAATGTTTAATGCAAAGTTAAGTGGCAGCTGTTCTCGATCTTGGGTCAGGAAATGTGTGTGAGGGACAGGGTAGCACCGGTGAGTATAGTCAAGCTGGAACAGTCAGGAAACTGAAGAGTCCAAATGTCTTGCTGTTAGGGTTCTTCAGAGTTCTATCCTTTGTCTTGAATAATAAAGTTGTTCCTTTGTAACAGACTGAATTACCTAAACGTTGAAAAATTGTTTTAAAAATGCTGTATCCAGGATCACAGCGGTCAGGTGATTTTGAAGAAGTGTTTTATTTGAGTTGATTCATGTTTGTAAAAAATTGATTTTCAGTGCCTAAGTGAGCATGCAGGCATTTTTCAGGTGGCTTCCTTGTCTGGGAGACTATTGGTATAAGCGGATGGCTCTTCAGAACAATTGTGATGATTCTCTGAGGGGCCCATAGGTGGACTCTCTTATAATATTAGAGTTTAGAATAATAGTGAATCTGCCCGTGTTCTTGGCAGAAATAAATAAATTCACATACTAAAACACTCCTAGACCTTGATAGATATAAGCAAACCATTAACCTAACCTAACTGGGAACATCAGGGAAGACTGAGGTAACCTTCAAGCAGCTTGTATTCTTCAAGTCAGGTCAGTGGCCACTGTATTGTCCCTAGAGATGATAAACCAAGGTGACTTCTCAGCTAATAAGGAGAAGGAAGCAGGATATAGCTGAATATAGATAAGGAGTCTGGGACCTTTATTTTAATTCTGGCTTTGCCAATAGCACCATGTCACCTTGAGAAAATTGCTGATTATCTCTGATTTTGGTAACTCATCTGGAAAATGTGGAAGTTGGTGAGATGTTCTCCAAGGTCCTGTCTAGCTTTAAAACTCTATGATGCTAGGAATATGGTTCGCCCATCAGTGAAAAGTCACTGAGCCGACCTTGGAAATTGCTTCATGCCAATTAATCTTTTTCCTCCCTTTAGTGGCAAATGATCAGAGAGTGGTTTCATCTTATAAATCATGAATGTTTCCTTGGAACTTCTCTTCCACTGCCTTACAAAAACCGAGTGGCCAAAATCCATCTGTGTCTGACACAAGTGTTCATAAACAAATACTTCGATCATTTCCATAAAGTTAACTCTTGAGATTGTGGTTGCTGTGTGAGTCACCTGATGCTTGGGAGCACAAAGAAGAGGTGGGCTTGAGAAATGTTTCATGTTTGTGATACTTTTTAAAGCAGCCCTGCTGGGAAATCACTTTGATCATCACACAGACAAAAAGATCATTTTTGGCTCTTTTTATGTTGTAAAACCCCCACTGGTCCTCTGGCATCTGTGAGACTGAGAGTTGCTGGTTGGGCACAGCCGCTGGCTGAGTCATCCTCACCATCTTTGTCCCCACCCCACCCATTGCTTATTTCCCATTCAATGAAGTTCTGAACTTGATTCTGGCTGTCTCCTTCGCTGGCTCTGGTCTACTCTCAGACAGTCCCCAACCTCCTTGGGGTTTTGGGTTGGTTTTGATGGGCTGCCAGGAGTGTATTCCAAAAGACTCACACACTTTCATGTTTTTCTTCTGTGGCAAAGGGGTTGGATCAGAGACACAGAATAAACAGATCCACGCGTGATTTTCTCGCTAATCTCAGAATCCTATTTATCATGGATCAAGCTTAGTTTCTAGATAACCATGGAACAAATTACAGGAATTAAACAGGATTTCTTTGCTTTACTTGTGGGGCCACATGTTCTTGATTTTCCTAAATTAATATCATTTTTATTCTTGTCTAGAAAAATGATAGATGATTTGAAAATGTAAAAATAAAGAGGACTTAATTTTACATCATTAGGGTACTCTTCCAACGATACCTTTTATGTCAGTTTGAAAATAGGAAAAGTTCCTTTGTCAGATTGTGCTTACATTCTGGTTTCAGAAATTGCAGTCCCACTGACTATAGACCTATGTCCCAAAAAGCACAGAAAGAAGGTTCAAGAGGAATTTTAAAAAAAGAAGAAATTAAGAAGTATTGTGGTATAACAACATGGTTTACATGTCACCAGAATCAAACTAAGAACAACAAAAGCTCATTAACTTGGGCTCACTCCTTACATTGGATTAGTGGCTGAAATTAGATGAGCTTGATTGTTGAACTTGAAACTATTTGGATTAGCTTGTTTCTGTGTGTCCTTCATGTACCCTCTTAAGCCCAGATTTCCAGGCAAGGAGTTCATGGGTTTATAGTGAACAAAGCACAGGCAGAGCTCAGTGCTGGAGACTCAGGAAGTTTAGAGCACGGTAGAGGACCCCAGGGTGAGGCACGTGATAATCACTAAGGCAGACACAGAAAAACAATACAACCCAATTGTAGAGTCAGAGGAATGGACAGCCGCTTAGAAGAGTTGGTTACAGTTACTGCAGTAGAATGTGGTAGAAATTTCTGGAAAGGTTTTTTTCTTCTTCCACTTGAAGCAGACTTTGGGAGAAGAAAGGCTGCAGGAGGAGCCACGGGTGTAGGTTCAGGGAGAGGGAGGTGAAGCCCAAATGGGAGCAGTCAGTTTGGAGTAGTTAAATGGAGAGTAGAGACTTGGATTCTGCAGGAGGTGAGGTCATTTGGGAAAGGCTTGGAAGGGCAGAGGAAGACGATGAAATCCTATGAAGGAGACATATTTGAGGAGCTGAAACTTAAAATTAAGTTAAGAATGGGCTAAATTACTCTCCTGGCTGAAAAGAGGAAGAAAGGGTGGAAAAGATGGGCAAACTATATCCTACTCCTGAGGAAAGTCAACAAACCTGAAAATTGGACTCACATCGGTTCTTTTCTTTCTTTCTTTCTTCTTTCCTTCCTTCCTTGCTTCCTTCCTTCCTTCCTTTCTTTCTTTTCTTTTCTTTCCTTCTTTCTTTTTTAAAGTAGAAGTCTCACTCTGTCACCCAGGCAGGAGTGCAGTGGCATGCTCATGGGCACCACAGTCTTGACCTGCTGGGCTCAGGTGATCCTTCTGCCTCAGCCTTCCAAGTAGCTGAAACCACAGGTGCGTGCCACCACGCCTAGCTAAATTTTTTATTTATTGTAGTAATGAGGTCTCACCAAATTGCCCAGGCTGGTCTCAAACCCCTGGACTCAGGCAATTCTCTCACCTCAGCCTCCCAAAGTGCTGGGATTATAGACATGAGCCACCACACCCAGCTCTTTTCTTTTTGCTTGCTCCTGGGTATGGTTTTTAGTATACAATTCCACTTTCTGTTACTAAAATCCTAATTCCTTTCTTCCTTCCTCCCTTCCTTTACTAAAAGCTGCTTGGGGATTAGAACCAGCAGCTAGAGGTTGGTCCCCACAAAGAAAATTTTGGTGGCAGTTCCCCAAAGTAAAGGTAACTGGTTTTGCCTCATGCTTCCATCTTTCTGTGAGGACTTTCAGACATCAGCAGACTGATTAGTCTAAAGGCAACTTCCAAGGCCACATCTGCCTGCACTGACTTGTTAGGAAACACTTCCTTTGTGCCTAACAAATCAATTCTCATACTTGAACCAAGTCATCAGACCCTCCCCAATAGGGCATGTTTCACTTATACTGACATAGGAAATGTGATTCTTGTCCTTTTGTGTAAACAGTTCTGTATAGCAGAGGATGGGGCCAGATTAAAAAATGAAAGCATGGGATTCTGTTGTTTCTCTAGCACCTGCCTCCCTGAGGTGAGCTTATTACTTCTAATGACACTCTTCCAGTCTGACCCACCTTCTTTGGATTACATACGTACAGGGTAGTTCTTACCGTTCTCATCCTCTCTGTTCTGTTGCAGCTGAGAATCTACCTTTCTTGAATGCCAGTTAGAATCAGATGGAATCCCTAAAGATCCCCAGAGAAAACGTGTAGATGCATCAGTTGTTAACCTGCATTCGATGGATGCTCAATTTTTGTTTTTATTTAGAGCAGTTTGCTTGGGGAGTGCAGATAATACCAACATGTATTCTTTAATGCTGTTGTGGCTAGTGGCAAGGTAGACCTTATTTTCTATTTTACAGTTATTTTAAAATTCAAAGTATAAATGTAAATTGCTTTTCTGTTTGATTCATCTGGTGTGGGTTATTGTTATGCTAATTCAGGTGTATGTCTTCTCAGACCTTATAAGTATATAAATCTTGTGTTCTTTTGAACAAATTGGGTGGTTAATCCTTTAATCAGTTATTGGGAGATTGCTACAAACAGAGAGAAGGCTGGACCTCTAAGCTCAGCAGTTTGAAGGTCACCATTGTTATTCATTTGGTGTTTCTCCTTTTTCTTCTTCTTCTACTGAATAGGAAAGTTAGCCTAATCCTACAGCAAGCACTTTCCTTGAAAAGGGAAGGGAAGGAGAAAGAAGTTCTAATGATGATCCAAACCACAGGTAATGTAGTTTATGGGAGCAGTCTCTCATCCTCCCTCTTTCTATCCCTCTCCCCTATCTCTCTCTCCCCCTACTTCTAATTTTACATGTTTTCTAAGAACAGAGATCTATCTTTGGCAGGTTGCTTGTATTTGCCACTTAGTTTTTCTATTTTCTTAACAAAGGACTTATATGGATTCTGTGGATAACCTTTTATGAGCATAAATAACTAAGCTCTTTTTCCTTGATCTGCCCTGAAAATATTAGTTGAAACTTCATCAATTGCTCAAACAGTCAGGTGAAATTTATGCATATTAACATCTATTGACAGTTTCTGACTGTCACAGGGGGAGGAGGTTTAAGGTCCATATGAACAATTAATGCTTACAGTAGAAGTACAGTAAGATGGTTGACTCTCAGGCTCTCTTTGTATGAAGAGGCCTTGGCTTAAACTCTGTCCTACTTGGGTTGATGGTGGTCACTTGTCCTATTTCATTTTTACAGAAAGTTTTGTGAATTTATTTATATTTACAAGGACTATGTCCACCTTTCTGCCAACTCCAGCTGAACATATATTTATAGCTCCCCTTCTCCACAGATCTCATTCCACAGAGGATTAGGAAAGGCCTTTTTAAGGGTGCTTATCCAGTGTAAGCTCCATGTAGAAATGGCACCTGGGAGGTGTCCATCTGGACAAATGAAAACAATGTGCAGAACCCAGAGATTGTGAGAGACATTGAGATCCTGACCTCAAAGTAGAAAAAATTATTTGTAAACCTTCTTCTATGGAATAAGTCAGGATCCAAATAAGAAACTAAAGTGCTATGGAAGTCACAGCAAATGATGTTTAAATCTCTGTGGCCCTAAGGGTATTTTATTTTTCTTCTTTTTTAAAAGTTGCAATCTAAAATCTTTTTCAAATCTAAAGCGCCTCACCTGATCTTCTCCAGTGGCTTCTGTCTCTTACACTGGGCCAGCAGGTATGATAACAACTCTTCCTTCATAGGACTTATGTAGATCAGGTACGGGTGTTTATAAAATTGTGTGCTTGGCTTCACAACCATAACTGAGGAAGATTGCTTAGACAACAAATAGGAATTCCTCATATTGAACAATTAAGTCAATATCTTTGGGAATGCAGACCTGTAATGATGACGATAATTAGAATTACCAACTAGTGAGCATTCATGACATTTACTATTGCAAACTGGGTATTACTATCTGCTATTTTATAGAGAAGAACATTGAGACTCAGACTAGTTAGGTGAACTAGTAATAATAAAGTGAGAAAACAAACTTAGATAGGATGGCCACAGTGATTATTTCAGAGATAGTCACATGACATAAGCTAGGCCAATGAAAAATTTTAGGAATAATTGAAAAGAGAAGCTTTCTTTTGGGAATCACAAAAAGTGGATATAAACCTGAACTTTCTGTGATAAACTCCTAAAGGGAATTTGTCTAAGAATGACGCCAAATAGAAGAAAGCACAAGAAATGGGAAAAACTGGATCTCTGAGGATATGATTTTAGCAAAGGGTACAGTTATGCCTGAAGCTAACTTCTACTGGAATGTTTAGTTACACAAAACAATATATGAGTATTTCAATTTTAGTTTAACTCTTTAATAGAGTTTTATGTCTTAAAATTGAAAACAGGAAAGGTCTTGGTCTACTTCTTTAAAAATTTTTTTTTTAATTTTAAAGATCTGGGATACAATTCAGGTTAGGTATACAAATGTTCATTATGCAGGTACCCTTGTTGATGAGGTGTGACCACTCCTCCCCCAGCAGAATCCCACCACTGCCAATGCTGTCCCTGCCCTCCCCTGGCAGTTTCCCACAACTGCCAATCTCTTTCTTATAGTATTATGATAGTTGTTCAAGGTCCTCTTATGAGTGAGAACATGTGGTACTCAGTTCTTTGTTTCTGTAATAGATCACTCAGTATTATAGCCTCTAAGTCCATCCAAATTGCTTTGAAGTTCATAATTTTGTCCTTCTCTATGACTGCGTAATATTCCATTGTGCATATGTACCACTTTTTTTTAATCCAGTCCTCTTTTGATGGGCAGCATGCTTGGTTCCATGTTTTTGCTATTGTGAGTAATGCTGTGATAAACATGCGTGTGCAGGTATTTTTTCCACAGAGTGATTTGAGTTCCTCCAGGTATCTTCCCACTAGGGGGAATTGCAGGGTTATAAGGAAGGTTGATTTTTTAGATCTTTTAGGAATAGCCACACTGTTTTCCATAGAGGCTGTACTAGTTTATACTACCATCAACAGTGTAGAAGTGTTCCTTTTTCACTGCATCCTCTCCAGCATCTGTTGTTTTTTGAGTTATTGGTAATGGCCACCCTGACTGGAGTTAGGTGGTATCTCAGTGTGGTCTTAATTTGCATTTCTTTGGTGACTAATGAGGCTGAGCATTTTTTCATGTATCTGTTGGCTGCTCATATGTCTTCTTTGGTCGTACTTTCTGAGTGCCCAAAGAAATTTCTTCTATCCTTTTCTCATACTAGAAACTGCCATCATTATTATACCATCATAATAAATGGTGATTACTTTTTAAATCATACCTGTCCTTCATTAGACAGCAAAATTCTGCAGGGCAAGGAGAATGCCTGTCTTTCGTGTGTGTGTGTGTGTGTGTGTGTGTAATTCCTGACAGTAGGCTTAAATTGATTCTATAAATGCAAACTAATCTTCAGGATTTAAACAAGAAATTCTTTAGATAGTCTTATTTATCAAGAATCAGGTTCTCTAAGCCCTCACCAATGTAATAAGGGCTTGATTCTCAAACTTTAGTGCATAAACACATCATCTGAGGGACTTGGGATGGGGCCAGACATTCTTATTCCCAGTGAGCCCCCTGCATAGCAAAATATTGGATTTGTGTCATTAGATCTCTTCAAGAAGATGTCAGCTCAGAACACGTAGGAACATTCTGACAAATCCCTGACCTGTTAGTGAAGATATGTTTTTTAAGAGTCAATCTCAAATTCTAACTTCATTCCAACAGCGATTCACTCAATAAAATAAAACTTGGGGCATATAGAGTTATTATTTTCTTAGTCACCAATCGATGAGTGTTGAAGCAATGAATGTTGACACATTCCAATTGATCAATACATGATGTTACAAAATTGTGCATAAGTGAAAGATCCAAAAATAAGTTTATTGATACAGTTTTAGATTTTTTTTATTGCAACTATCCTTTAAGAAACTACCTCTTGTAGAGTTTTGGTGTTTCATCAAAGACTGTACCTATAGTCTGTGTTGTTGCATACACAAGTATCTGAGAAGGCTAGTGATTGTCTACAGAAGCAGATATAAGAATCCAGCTGACACTATTAAGGCAGATAGTGAAGCGCTTTGCAAAAATGTAAAACAATGCCACTTTTCTCAATTATTTATTCTGGAAAATAAAGTTTTTTTCATAAGCATATGTTATGAAAACATAATGAACTTATTGTTCTTGTTTTTAAATGAACTAGTTTAGAAGCGTTTAAAAGACTTTTCAGTTTTAATCTACATAAATAAATGCTCTTTGGAATTCTCAATAATTTTTAAGGGTATAAATGGATCCTGTGATGAAAACTTTTGAAAACTGCTAACTTAGAGCAACCCATCTCTTTGGTTTCTATCCCAAACCTGCCATACAAATGTCTGAAGTTGCTTAAGCATTGCCTACATTCCAGGCACTTTGTTAAGCGTTTTACATGGAGTTTAATTATCGTTAACCCTGGGAGGTAGGTATAATTATTATTCTCATTTACGGTCGAGGAAACTGAGGTTTACAGAGGCTTAGAAACTTGCCCTGCATCTCACAGGTAGGTAGGAAGTAGTAAAGATTAGAACTTAGGCGTCTGACTCCCGAAGTTCCACTCTTAAACAACCTTACAACCCAGCTCAGCTGAAAAAAGATTAAAAAAAAAGAAGAAAGACAAAATAATCTTCGTTAACATACTCCACTTTCTTTAGAAAGCAGTGGGGTTGCAGGTTTATCTTAAAGTTTTGTTGTTGCTGTTTTGGTTATACTCCTTTGTCTGCTCCTGCGCGGAGAACCACTTCAGTTTATCTCTGGGAGCTGAACTGACTCCACCCACTCTGGCGCGGCAGCCAGAGAGACTAGGTCCTAAAAGCTCCTTCATCCTTACACCTCAGGCACTGATTGACTTTGTTCCCTAATAGCCCGGCGGACCTGCCTCCGTGGCTCTTTTCCAGCCCAGTCTGCAGGTGTCTTCCAAATGTGTATTTCTCAGTTCTCCAGGGGATGCTCGTCTCTCAGTCTGCGGCCGAGCCCGAGTAAGCACCTGGAGCGCAGGCGCAGAAGTGGCAGCAAAGCCAGACTCCGCCGAGTGGGTTCCTGATAGGATGCATCTCACAACCCAGACTCTTTATCGCGAGGTGTTCTCCTCTGGGCCTTCCAGAACCACGGTCACGCCCACACGGGCTCATAAAACAGGAGCCCCCTGGGTGATACGATAACTGATGATCACTTTATCACCCCCCGTTTTATGTTATAAAGATGAAGTCTGAAGGTGCCTTCAGTGGGGTCCTCAGTTTGTGTAAAGGCAAGTGGCATTTCAAGGCGCACCATCTGGAAAATTCTCTCCTCATGTGAACACTGTAAATATTTACTTAAGCTTCCTTCACCCCCTTTGCCATTTTAGAAGCAATCAAATTTTTCTAGAGGATAGATTTTTACACATAGTGTACATGAAGAATACTATGGGCCACGAGAATGTAAACATCCCGGCCCTGCAATTTACCTCTTAGTAGAAATTGCTTTCTTTGGGACTGAGATGGCATTTCAGATTAGAAATGGCGATTTATGACGCCTAACCAATTTTCCCAAGGTCATACCGGTAGTAAATGACTTCGGAATCAGGCAGAACTTGCTTTAAATTTCAGTCGTGATATAGGAATTATTTGTGTAATTGTGCATGTTACTTGATGTTGCTGAACCTTGGTTTCTCTGTCTGTAAAATGGGGCTAGGACTCATCGGGCTCAATGGCTCAGCCTGTAATCCCAGCACTTTGGGAGGTCCGGGCGAATGGATTGCCTGAGCCCGCGGGTTCGAGGTCAGTCCGGGCAACTTGGCGAGACCACATCTCTACAATAAATCAAAAATTAGCCGGCGTGGTAGCATGCGCCTGTAGTTCCAGCTACTTGGAAGGCTGAGACGAAAGGATCGCCTAAGCTCAGCCGGACAACGCTGGGGTGGCGGTGAGCGTGCCACTGCACTCCAGCCTGGGCGACAGAGTGAGACGCCAACTCAAAAAAAAAAGGGGGGGGAGGGGTATAGGATTGTTGTGGTGATTAAATAAAATAAGGAATATCAAATTCTGAGCATCATGTCTGGCACATAACATATGCTCAATTAATTTGGCAATAATGATAACTATATTGTTACCTATCTTACTGTTTTACAACTCTTATCGGTGCTTATGACCATTTCTCCATCTACTGGCACCCGTGAACAGAAAGCTGTCTGTGTTCAGTTAATGCCTAGCACCATGCTTGATATTTGGGGTATTGATAAGTGCCTGAATGAATTTATTAATGAACAAATGATGAGACCATGACACAGGAGATACTAATTTGTTTTTCCTTTTGATTTCAGTAGCTTTATGGGGTACAAATAATTTTCGGTTATGGATGCATTGTATAGTCGTGAAGAAGTCTGGGCTTTAAGTGTACCCACCACCCCGCCTTTTTACACTGTACCTGACACACCTGTTTTTTTCTTTTTTTTTTGAGTTGGAGTCTCACTCTGTCATCCAGACTGGAGTACAGTGGCCGCTCCTGGCCACTGCAGCCTCGACCTGCTGGGCTCTGGCGATCCTTCCGCCTCAGCTTTCCAAGTAGCTGGAACTATAGGCGCGTGCTACCACGCCCGGCTGATTTTTGATTTATTATAGAGATAAGGGCTCGCCAAGTTGCCCAGGCGGTCTCGAACCCGCGGGCTCAGGCGTTCCACTCAGCTCAGCCTCCCAAGGCGCGGGATTACAGGCTGAGCCACCGAGCCCGGCTTGACACACCTGTTTTTATTCCTCTTCCCCTTTCCACTCTTCCCCTTCTGAGTCTCCAATGCCCATTATAACTATCTATATGACTCTGCAGATCCTTAGCTTAGCTCCTTTTTAGTGAGAACTTGCGATATTTGGTTTTCTATTTCTGTGCTAGTTCAGTTAGGTCGATGCTCTCTAATTCCATCAAATTTGCTGCAAAAGATATTATTTCATTCTTTTTTATTGCTGAATAATATAATAACATTATATATATGTGTGTGTGTGTCACATTTTCATTTTTCATTGAACAGTTGATGGGCATTTAGGTTGATGCTACATCTCTGCAATTGTAAACTGTGCTGGAATAAACATCAGAGTGCAGGTGTCTTTTCTGTATAATGACCTCTGTTCCCTCGGGTAGATGCCTAGTAGTGGAATTGCTGGATTAAATGGTAGGTCTGCTTTTAGTTCTCTGAGAAATCTCCATACCAACTTACATAGAGGTTGTACTAATTTGCACTCCCATCAACAGTGTATGTGTTCCCTTTTCAGCACATCTATACCAGCATCTATTATTTTTTGATTTTTTAATAATGGCCATTTTATCTGATGTATAGTGGTACCTCTTTGTGGTTTTATTATATTGATATATAATAGATATAATTTGCATTTTCCTGATAATTAGTGATGTTGAGTATTTTAAAATATATTTGTTGGCCGTTTGCATATGTTTTGTTTTTTTAAAAAATTATTTTATTTTATTTTAAAGATGTGAGGTATAATTCAGGATTAGGTATACAAATGTTCATCATACAGGTAAAGTTTGGGCCTCTCGTTGGTTCCCACTTTGCCTGGTTTGAGATCAGTTACCCTTACTGATGTTGTGTTTCTTCCCTGCCACCTCAGCAATATCCCACTACTGCCAATCCCCTTCTTGTAGTATTATGGTAATGTTTAGGGTCCGCTTATGAGTGAGAACATGTGGTACTCTGTTCTTTGTTTCTGTGATAGATCACTGAGTATAACAGACTCTAAATCCATCCAAGTTACTGCAAAGTCCATATGTTTGTCCTTCTTTATGGCTGCGTAATATTCTATTGTGTATATGTGCATTTAAAAAAGTCTAGTCCAGTTTCGATGGACAGCACAGTTTGTTCCATGTCTTTGCTATTGTGAATAGTGTTGCAATAAAAATCATGTGCAGGTATCTTTTTTGTAGAATGATTTGAGTTCCCTGGGGATATTCCCAGTAGGGTAATTCCTGGGTCATATGGAAGATCAATATCTAGTTTTTTTTTTAGAAATCGGCATTACTGTTTTCGAAAGAGTTTGCACTAGCTTGCATGCTCACCAGCAGTGTAGAAGCGTTCCTTTTTCTCCACATCCTCGCCAGCATCTGTTGTTTTTTATTTTATTAATGATGGCCATTCTTACTGGGGTTAGGTGATCTCAGTGTGGTTTTGATTTGCATTTCTCTGATTAGTGAGGCTGAGCACTTTTTCACATGTCTATTGACTGCCCATATATCCTCTTTGAAAAGTGTCTTATTTATGACTTTTTCCCCATTTTTTAATGGGGATGTTTGCTTTTTTCCTTTTGGCATGCTTGAGTTCCTTGTAGATCCTGGATGTTATGCCTTTTTCAGATATACAGTTGGCAAAATACTTTTTCCCGTTCTATGGGCTGTCTCCCTGTTCTCTTGATGGTTTCTTTTGCTTTGCAGAAGCTTTTCAGTTTGATGAGATCCCATTTGTCTATCTTATCTCTTATGGCATAGGTACTTGGGGTTTTGATCAGGAATTGGTTGCCAGTTCCCATTTCCATAAGGGTGTCTTCTGCATTTTTCGAGGTTCTTATAGTTTGAGACTTTATGTTTTAGAGTTGATTTTTGTGTATGGTGATAGGTAGAGTTCCTGTTTCGATCGTCTGCATGTGATCAGCCAGTTTACCCCTGCACCATTTACTGAATAGGACATTTGCATATCTTTTGAGAGATATCTTTTCATGTCATTTGCACACTTTTAATGGGGTTATTTGCTTTTTTCTTCCTGATTTGCTTGGGTTCTTTGTGGATTCTAGATATTAGTCCAGAATTATATTTGACAGATGTATAGTTTGTGAATATTTTCTCCCTTTCTGAAGGTTGCCTAATTGCTATGTTGATTATTTCTTTTGCCATGCAGGCACTTTTTAGTTTAATTATCCCACTTATTAATTTTTGTTTTTGTTGTATTTGCTTTTGGGGTTTTAGACATAAATTCTTTGCCTAGGCAATGTCTAGAAGAGTTTTTCCTAGGTTATCTTGTGGGATTTTTATGGTTTCAGGTCTGACATTTAAGTCTTTAGTCAATCTTGAGTTAATTTTTGTATATGGGGAGAGGTAGGGATCAAGTTTTCTTTTTCTGTTTGTAGCTATCCAGTGTGTCCTCTCCCTAGTGTATTTTTTATCTGCTTTGTCAAAGATCAGTTGGTTGTAGGTGTTTGGGTTTATTTCTGGATTCTCTGTTCCATTCCATTGGTCCATGTGTCTGCTCTTGTACGAGTACTGTGCTGTTTTAGTTAATAAAGACCTGTAGTGCAATTTGAAGTCAGGCAATGTGATGCCTTAAGCTTTGTCCTTTTTGCTTAGGATTGCTTTGGCTATTCTGAATTTTTTTTTCCACATGAATTTTGGGATTGTTTTTGTAATTCTGTGAAAAATTATGTTGGTAGTTGGCAGGGATTGTGTTGACTCTGTAGATTACTCTGGGTAATATAGTCATTTTAACAGTGTTGATTCTTTTAATTCATGAGCATGGGATATTTTTCCATTTGTTTGTGTCTTCTACAATTTCTTTAATCAGCGTTTTGTAGCTCTCTTTATAGAAATCTTTCACTTTCTTGGTTAAGTATATTCCTAGATATTTTAGTTTTTTGGCTGATTTTGTAAATGGACTTGAGCTCTTGATTTGATTCTTGATTGGTTGCTATTGGTGTATAGCAGTGCTACTGATATGTGTGTCTTCATTTTATATCCTGAAACTTTACTGAATTTATTTATCAATTTCAGGGGTCTTTTGGAGACATCGTTAGGTTTCTCTAGGTATAAGATTATTTTGTCGGCATACAGAGATAGTTTAGTTTCTTCTTTTCCAATTTGGATACCCTTTATTTCTTTCCCTTGCCTGGTTGCTTTGGCAAGGTCTTCCAGTACTATGTTGAATAGGAGTGATGAAATGGGCATCCTTGCCTTCTTCCACTTCTGAGAGGGAATGCATTAAACTTTTCTACATTCAGGATGACATTGGTTGTGAATTTGTTGTATATGACTTTTATTATTTTGAGGAATGTTCCTTCTATGCCTATTTTGCTGAAGATTTTTACTATGAAGGATGCTGGATTTTATCAAATGCTTTTTCTATGTCTATTGAAATGGTCATATGATTTTTGTTTTTAATTATGTTTATGTGGTGGATCACATTTATTGATTTACATATGTTGAAACATCCTTGCATTACTGTGATAAAGCCTACTTGACCGTGGTGAATTATTATTGTTTTTTATGAGCTGATGAATTCAGTTTGCTAGCATTTTGTTGATGATTGTTATGTCTGTGTTCATCAGGGATATTGGTATGTAGTTTTCTAT
>CAUYQG010025432.1:0-52744 GCA_963574415.1 Tarsius wallacei
GGGTATTCAAGTCCCCAGCTATAAAAGTGTTAGAGTCAATATCTTTTTTTGGTTTACTTAGTAGTTGCCTTATAAATGCTGGTGTTCCTGTGTTGGGCACATATATATTTAGGATAGATATTTCTTGTTGATGGATTGAACCCTTTATCATTATGTAGTGTCCTTTTGTATCTTTCAAAATTTTGTATAGCTTAAAGGTTGTTTTGTCTGATATTAAGATCATGACTCCTGACTTCTTTTGTGATTAATTTGCCTGGAAACTGGTTTTCATTCTCTGACTTTGAGTCTGTTTGTGTTCCTCATGGTTTTCTGGATGTAGCAAATAATTGGGTCATAGTTTCTTATTCAGTTTGCCATTCTGTGTCTTTTCAGTGGTGCGTTTAGTCCATTCACATTCAGGCTGATTATTGAAATGTGATTGTTTATCCCCATTATGAGGTTCTTATAAAGTTTTTTCTTGATTTGCTTGCTTTCTTTTAGCTTTGGGGCTGAGGTATATCTGTGTTTTCAAGTTTGCTGTTGTGATGTATCCTCTGTTGATTCTGTGCTCTGCTGTTCTCTGGGGAAGTGGTCATTCTTTTTTCTTCCTCCTGTGCTTAATACGTTTTTAAGCATATCCTGTAGAGCAGGTCTGGAAGCTGCATAATCTCTTAGGGACTGGATGTCTGGGAAGGATTTTAATTCTCCATTGCTGATGAAACTGAGCTTGGCTGGGTAAGACATTCTTGGTTGAAATTGTTTATCATTAAGAACTTTGAATATTGGACTCCAGTCCCTTCTTGCTTGTAGTGTTTCTGCTGATAGGTCTGCTGCTATTCTGATTGGTTTTTTCTCTTCAAGATCTTTAAAACACTTTGAAGTGCTTTCCCTCAGTCTTCAATCTCTAAGAAAGCATACAAAAGTTTATAGATCTGATTTTAAATTCTATTTATTTTATTTTGAATTTTATTTTTTTCTCTTGGCAGATAAAATTGCATAAATTTATTGTGTACAACATGATATTTTGAAGTGTATGTGTTTTTGAAATGACTAAATGCAGCTAAATTATTTTTATAATAAATCATTTTAAATCATGGCTATCATTTTTGTGGTAAGAACACTCAGCATCCACTCTCTTTTCATTTTTCAAGAATACTGTACGTTATTTACTGTAGTCATCATGTTGTACAATAGGCGTTTTGAACTTATTCTTTCTGTTGAACTGAAATTTTGTATCCTTAGATCAGTATCCTCCTTCTCCGGCCCACCACCACCCTGCCAACTACCTCAGCCCCTGGTAACCACCATTCTACTCTCTACTTCTACAAGATTAACCTTCTAGATTCCACCTATGAGTATGACTACGTGGTCTTTGTCTTTCTGTGCCTGGCTTATTTCACCTAACATAATGTTCTCAAGATTAATTCATGCTGTTGTAGATGACAGAATTTCCTTTTTTTTTTTTCTATGACTGAATAGTATTCCATTGTGTATATACCACATTATTATTCATCTGCTGATGGACATTTGTGGGCATCTGCTGATTTCATATCTTGGCTAATGTGAATAATGCTACAATAAACATGGCAGTGTGGAAATGAACATACTGATTTTATTTTCTTTGGATATATACCCAAGGGTGGGATTGCTGGATCACACGGTAGTTCTATCTTTAGTTTTTTTGAGAAAATGCCATACTTTTTTCCATAATGGCTGTACTAATTTACATTCCCACCTTTTCTCTACATCCTCACTGACGTTTGCTATCTTTGGACTTTTTGATAATAGGCTCATTGTGGTTTTAGTTTACATTTCTCTGATAACTAATGATGTTGAGTGTTTTCTCCATAAACCTCTTGGCCATTTGTATGTCTTCTTTTGAGAAATGTCTATTCAGGTACTTTGTACATTTTTAAACAAGATTATTTGTTTTATTGCTATCAAATTGATTTTTTTACAAATTTTGAATATCAAAACTTTATCAGATGTAGAGTTTGCACATATTTTTTCCCAGTTTGCAAATATTTTCTCTCATCTAGATGTTGTTTCTTCACTCTTTCAATTGATTCCTTTGCTATTCAGAAAGCTTTGAGTTTGTCTATTTTTGCTTTTGTAGCCTGTGATTTTGGAGTCATATCCAGAATATCATTGCCCAGACCATTGTCATGGAGCTTTTCTATCACATTTTTTTCTAGTAGGTTGTAGTTTCAGGTCTTTCATTTTAGTCTTTAATTATCTTGAGTTGATTTTTTGTATATGGTGTAACATAAATGTCTAATTTCTTTCTTTTGCATGTGGATATTTAGTTGTTCCAACACCATTTATTGAAGGCACTGTTTTTTCCCTATTGTGTGTTCCTGGAACATTTGTTGAAAATTAAATGACCATAAATGTGTGGATTCATTTTTCAGTTCTCTGCTTTATTGGTCTATGTGTCTGTTTTTATGCCAACAACATGCTGTTTTGATTAATAAAGTCTCAGAGTGTATTTTGAAGTCATGTAGTGTGATGCTTCTGGCTTTGCTCTTTTTGCTCAAGATTGCTTTGGTTTTTCTGGGTGTTTTCTGGTTTCATACACATTTTATAATTCTTTTTTATATCTGTGTAGAATTTCACTGGTATTTTGGTAGGAACTGAATTTAATCTATAGATAACTTTGGTTAGTATGAACACTTCAACAATATTGATTCTTCCAATCCATGAAATAATATAAATGGAATTATTTTCTTGATTCCTTTTTTAAGTAGCTCAATGTTAGTGTGTATAAAAACTACAGATTTTTGTATGTTAATTTTGTATCCAGAAACTTTACTGAATTTGTTTATTACTTCTAACAGGTTTTTGGTGGAATCTTTGGAGTTTTCTATATATAATATCATTGTCTGCAAGCAGGGACGATTTAACATCTTTCTTTCCAATTTAGATACTTTTGATTTATTTCAGTTTCCTAATTTCTCTGGCTAGGACATTTAGTACTATGTTTCATAGTAGTGGCAAGAGTAGGTAGTTCTTGTCTTATTTTTGATCTTAGAGGAATAGCTCTCAACTGTTCCCCATTGAGTATGATGTCAGCTGTGGACTTGATCTCCATTTGCACAGAATATCTTTTTACATATTTTCACTTTCAGTCTTATGTCCTTATAGGTGAAAAGAATTTCATGTAGATAGTATATATGAGGGGGCCCCTCCAAAATGGAATTATTTTTTGGAGGGCATGCCCTTTATACTACAGTCTTCTCCCACTAGGTAAGTGGGAACCCACTGGCAACAGTATATTAGACAGTGATGTTGTGAGAGGCTGTTTTTGGCTTCAGTGAATTTTTTTTAGATTCTTTCAACATGTTTTACAAGCACACCTGTCCACACCCAGCTGAGTGTTCAGAAGTTTTTGACCTCAAATGGCATGAACCTCATGCCCCACTTCCCTATTCATCCAATCTCACCTACAGCATCTTTTTTTCTGTTTCTCTAGATGAAAAAAGTCCTCAAAGGGGAATATTTTGTTGATGTGGAAGAGGTGAAGTCAAAAACGCCAGAAGGACTACAAGGCATCAAAACTGATGAGGTCAAAAACTGTTTTGAGTGTGGAAAAAAGTGTCTTGATAGGTGTATTACATCAAACAGAGAGTACTTTGAAGCTGGCCGAAGATTAGAGATGTAAGAATAAATACATAAATTTTTATACATAACTTCCCGTGTTTGGGAGTGCCCCCTCATAGTCAGATCTTGTTTTTTAATTAATTCAGCCTCTCTGCTACTTTGTGTCTTGTGATTTACATTTAAGGTAATTCTTAATAGGTAATAACTCACTACTGTCAATTTGTCAATTGTTTTCTAGTTGTTTTGTAGATTCTTTCTTCCTCTTCTCTAGTCTTCCTTTGTGGTTAAGTGATTATTTTTTTAGTGATATAGTTTAATTCTTTGCTTATTATTTTTTTGTGTATCTACTGGTTTTTTGGTTTGTTACCATGAGGTGTACAATAAACATCTTATTGCCATAAGAGATCATTTTAAGTTGGTAACAATTTAATTTTGATTGCAAACAAAACAGTACACTTCTACACTTTTACTCTACTCTATTTTGAAGTTTTTGATGTCACAATTTACATCTTTTTATACTGCATAACCCTTAACAAATTATTGTAACTATTATTTTCAATAGTTTTGTCTTTTAACTTTCATACTAAAGATGAGATTTACACATTATCTTTCATGCATTGTTCTGAATTTGACTGTGTATTCATTTTCCAGTGAGATTTATACTTTCATATATTTTTGTGTTTCTCACTAGTGTCCTTTTCTCTCAGCTTGAAAAACTCTCTTTAACATTTTTTGTTAGAAAGTTTGGGTGGTGATAAGCTCCCTCTGCTTTTTTGTGGGGGAGGGGGAAGGAGTCTTTATATCTATTTCATTTTTGAAGAGCATTGCTGGGGACAATACTCTTGGTTGACAGTCCCTCCCCCATGCCCACCCTTTAACACTTTGAACATACCCCACTATCTCTTGGCCTGTTTGTGTTGAGAAATCTGCTAGGTGTGTTGTAACTCCCTTGTATGTTATTTACTTGTTTTCTCTTGCTGCTTTCAGAATCCTCTTTGTCTTTAATTTCTGACAGTTTGATTATGTCTTGGGCAGTCTTATTCAGATCAAATCTGATTAGAGACCTTTGACCTTCCTATACCTGAATATTTACATCTTTCCTCAGGTTTGCAGAGTTGTTTTGCTATTTCTTTAAAGCATGTTCCTGGTTGTTCCCACTCTCTCCTTCTTAATCAGGAATGCTGATCAGCCATAGATTTGGTCTCTTTATATAATCCCAGACCTCTCATAGGCCTTGCTCATTTTTCCTAATTCTTTTCTCCTTATTTTTGTCAAACTGGGTTAATTCAATGGCTCAGTCTTCAAGCTCTGAGATTCTTTCCTCTGCTAGCAAGGCTTGCTATTGTGTTTTGAATTCCCAGGAGCAAATTTCTATTTCCAGAAGTTTAGTTTGGTTCTTTCTTAAGATAGCTGAGTCAGCTTTCACTTCCTATACTCTTTTCATGGACTATTTTATTTGGGTGTTCACTTTCTCTTTGATCTCATCGAGTCTCTTTGCCACTCATATTCTGAATTCTATGTCTGTCATTAGGACAGATCATTATGTTAGGGTTCATTGCTTGGGAGTTGGTAGAAAACTTTGTGGGTGTAGAATCATAGTCTTTGGGGATTGTCAGTGTTTTTGCACTGGTTTCTCCCTATCTGTGGGGGCAGACTTTTTTCTTTTTATTTATTTAATTAATTTTAATTAATTTAGTTAGTTAAAGTTGCTATTCTGGGGGTGATGGTTTGTATTGTTTTCTTGCTTTTTAATTTTTCTTTTTCTTTATGGAGGTGTCTGTGGTATATACTGAGTATGGTCTTTTGACTTAGTGACCTGCCTCCCTGTTATTTTCCTGCTTCACAGACTGCAGGGGCAGAGGTAGTGGAAGCTTCATTGGGGAATGGGGCAATGGTGGCCTTTTGAGATTGTAGCCTCAGGGGAAACTTGCTCCACAGCTGTAGTATTCAGGAGGGGTGGGATGGCTGCATGGTGCCAGGAGTCTCCACCTGGTAGATAGCAGATTTTCCTTGTGGGCTTTTTTTTTTTCTTGTTAGAAAACAAAATATTTCCCAGCAGACTTACAGTTATGTCTTTTGGACAAGGCCTGTGTCATGTGGCTGCTGCTAGCTGTATTGCAACCTGAAAAAAAATGGGTGTCTGTCAAATGACAATGCAATCACCATGAACAATTCAGATCAGCATGATTGTATCTGGGGTCAGTCACATTGTCATCAGGATGATCTCAGAGTTTGTGATATAAAGTCCACTAGGAGCATCTGCTTGCAGCATCTGTCTCTATTTTTCTGCCTAACTGGTTTGGTGGCAAAACAAAAAAGGAGAAGAAAAACCACAAATTTGTACACTGTTTTTCCAAATGTGTCCCTGGTTATCTATTTCTAATAGCTCTCTTTTCATTGCTTAACTTTTAAGATAGTAATACAGAAATATTTTGGTCTTCAGTCCTTTATGCTCCTAAAAATTATTGAGAACTTGGAGAGCTTTTATTTATTTGTCTCAGCAGTTGATATTTATCATACTGAAAATTAACATTTTAAAAGTTTAAAAATATTTATTATCTAACTTTATAATAGCAATAATAAACACACTCCGTGTTAACAAAGCTAACCTTTTAAATGATAAATAGCTCTTCTGCAAAAAAAAAAAAAAAATTAACGGGAAGTGGCATTGATTGTCTTACATTTTTGTAAACTTTATTAATGTCTGGGTTAATAATAGAAGACGGACAAATTCTTATATCTGTCTTTGCATTCAATCTATTATAATATGTTATTTTGGTTGAAATATGTGACGATAGTGAAAGGGAAGATTGCTTGAATAGCTTTTTTAGGTAATTATGAATATCCTTTTTTTGATACTATATAGAAAGAAACTTGAAGTAAAGTTCCTTAAAAGTTAGTTGTAATGTGGAATCTGAAAACATGTTATTAAAGCTGTTATACTGTTATGTGAAAATCTGTTATTCTGCTTGTAATTTGTGTGAATCTTTCACCCACTCGTTATTTTGTATGGTGTACTGACCAGTTGAAAAATTATGGTTCACTCAGCTATGCAGGTTTTCTAAAAATGATGTATGTTGTTACATCACACCAAAAAAGTATTTTTTAAAAGTATTTGGAAACTGCCGTGCTCATGGTGATGGATGTAAGCTGCAAAATTCTAATTTTCAGTTGAGAACTTTAATTTTATCATTGGCGACAAATACTGTCAGTTGTTTTCCTTGAAGTCCCTGGCTCATTTTGCTTATTTTCACAAAAATGTCTGTCAGATATCCAAGTCTGAATAACCATAGTTTGTGTGTTGTCTGTCAGTTGTTCTTTCAAATCAAAAATAGTGTTCCATGAGAAAAGTGACTACATCAGCTGACAACTCCTGCAATTACTCTGGTGTACTTTCTTTAGACAACTGTGAAACTTTAGTGCGTAGCAGAAGTACTTTGTGTGCTGTTCCTATTTTGTCACATAGAATATTGAGAAGAAATGTTCTCATGAATTAATAAAATGAACAACTTTTGTTGCTTCTTTGTGGATATTCTTGAGGGAAACTGAGCTTTCTTTTTGTGTTAGTACATGGGAGTGAAGAATACGGTGACTATCAGTGCCATGGTCTCACTCCAAGCAACCACACCAGTAATTTTATCCACCATTGCTTTTGCACCATCACTACAGATGTTAAACAGTAGAAAAGGCAAATGATTTTTTTAAATGAATACAAAAAATTAATTGGCCAACTGAGGAATTCTGGGGACCACCAGGTATCTGTGGATCACATTTTGAGAACTGCTGCTCTAAGATATAAGTTGTTTCTGCTTTTTTTTCCTTCAAGTTTGTTTTCACTCCTATTCTTTTAGACTAATAAGATGCTTTTGGATTTTTGTTGTGTATATTTGTCAAATACAAAATTCCTACTTTTAAAAATTTGTTTTCATAAAAGTTAAGATGTTCCATTCTTTCTTCAAGGAAGTAATATCCCAGATTATATTGGAGTTTAATTTTAAGACGTATTTAAAGAAAACGCAACATAGATATTATTAAAAGTACCATTGCAAGTACTATTTTGCAGATGAGAGTACTGAGGCATGGAGAGGTGAAGAAACCTACTCAGGGACACACAGTTAGTAGGACTGGGGTCAGGATGGGGTCAAGTCCTGAATCCAAGTATTCTGACTTCAGACAGTTAGCCACAGCTGTACTGCTCGGTTTGTGTGTGCAAGAAACAGCAATGTGATTTGTATTTTGGAGGGGAAATCCTATATGTCTGACCTTTTAAGTACTAAAATTTCACAGGACGTACAAGCCTTTAAATTTTTAGGAAGTAATCTCCCACTTTTTGTTATAGAATTTGCTAGAATATTTTAAGTTTCTTGCTCCTTTTTATTTTCCAAGTTTTAGGATGCCATCAATGTAATAAAACATCAAGATACCTAAGTACCACATCAAATCTCAGTAGAGAGTAAACAGAGCTCTGAGTCTAGGCAGTGAAGGTGTGCTTATCGTCTTGCTGAGTGAAAACAGCTTCTGGGTATCTGCTTATTGCTGCACAAACTCTCCAACTATGATTGTGGATTTGTCTATTTCCATTCTCAATCCTATCCATTTTTTCTTTATAATTTTAATGCTCTATTGGTAGGTGCATATACATTTAGAAGTGGTACATGTTTTGAGAAAAGTGATTCCTTTTGTTGTTATGTAACATTCCTTTTTATCTTTGGCAATATTCCTTGCTCTGAAGTCTATTTTTTCAAGTATGACTATAGCTATTTCAACTTTACTTGAATAGAGTTTGCATAGTATTTTTTCCCATCTTTTTACTTTTAACCTAGTTGTGTCTTAGGAATTTGAGTTTCTTATAGACAGAATACAGATGTCATAAAAAATTCAACACAACAATCTTTTAATAGGTGTGTTTAGACTACTTATATTTAGTAACTATTTTATAGTTAGATTTAAATGTACCATTTTGCCATATTTTAATATTTGCCTCATTTAAACTTTTTTTCTTTTTCTGACTTTTCTGGGATTACTGGAACATTCTTTATAATTTCATCATGATTACATTTAAAATAAGAGAAAATGGTATTTATACTTTTCTTTAAAGTATTTTCAGAGTTGATACCTGCACATACATGTTTGCTGCAGCTGTATTCACAATAGTAAAAATGTGGAACCAACCATGCTGCCCATAGAAACTGGACTGGATGAAAAAAAGTGTACGTATACACAATGGAATATTATGCAGCCATAAAGAAGGACAAACATATGGACTTCGCAGCAACCTGGATGGATTTAGAGTTGATCATACTCAGTGATCTATCACAGAAACAAAGAACAGAGTACCATATGTTCTCGCTCATAAACAGACCTTGAACAATGATCATAATACTATAAGAAAGGGATTGGCAGTTGAGGGAAACTGCCAGAGGTGGGAGGAGCACACCTTATCAATAAGGGTACCTGCATAATAAACATTTGTATGCCTAACCCTGAATTGTACCCCACATCTTTAAAATAAAAAAAGTAATAAAAAATATTTTCAGAGTTTGTCATAGGGTTTGCACTCTACATCTTTAATTTATCAGAATCTACCTTCAAATATTGTTGTGCTGCTTCATATGCAGTTTACAATAGTATATTTCCAAGTTCTCTCTCCCATACTTTGCATTATTTTTTTCATATATTTTGCTTTTTTTGTTGTATAAAAACACAGTACATTGCCACTATTGTTGCTTTAGATAGTCTGTTATTCTGACTTTTCTTTGGAGAAATTAAAAGTATAAGAATTAAATTTTACTTTTATTTTAATTTATTCCATTTCTGACTCTATTTCTGTGTATAAATCCCAATTTCTACTTGGTATCATTCACTTCAAATACTTTTTAAGACTTTTTTTATTTTTGTAGTGCGGGTCTGATGGCAGTGAATTTTCTCAGTTTTTGTGTGAGAAAAATCTTTATTTCTCCTTTACTTATGAAAGATATTTTTTCGGCATATAAAGTTCTGGCATTGAAATTCTAGTGTTTATGCCACTGTAGCATGACTATAGTTAATGATATATTTTATAGTTTCAAGTAACTAGGAGGAGGATATTAAATGTTCCCAACACAAATAAATGATAAATATTTGATATTCTGGATATGCTAATTATACTGATCTTACCACTATCAAAACATATGTATTGAAGCATCACTATTTACTCCATAAATACGTATAATTACTATATGTCAATTAAAAGTACAGTTAAAAATTTTTTAAAAATTCTGGTTGGTAGGTTTTTCTGTTTGTTTTTTGTTTTTTTAGTGCTTTAAAGATGCTGCTCCATTGTCTTGTGGTTTTTATGGTTTCAGCAAAGATCTGTTGTAATTCTTATTTTTGTTCCCATTTATACAAATGCCTTTTTACCCCCCCTTTGGCTGCCTATAAGATCCTCTTTCTCTTTGGTTTTTTAACACTTTGAATACGATGCGTGTAAGCGCTTTTAAATATATTTGTCTTCTTTGTGTGCTCTGAGATTCTTAGATTTGTGATTTGGTGTCTGTTCTTATTTTTAGTTTTGTTCACAGTTCTATCTGGATTATTCTTATCAGTGTCTAGCTGTGTCTACCCCAAGCCACTGTGTATTTTCAACCCTTCTAGAAGCATCTGTCTTTCTTTATAGTTCAGGTTATTTGGTTGCCTTACAACCTCAGGTTCCTGATGAATTTAAGAAATGATGTAAACTTATAGTTTGTTAGACTTTTTGTTGTGGGTTTTTTGTTTGTTTGTTTGGTAAAGATGGGAGTGATGTTCTTTCCATCTCTCTATATGCCAGCCAGAACTTCTAACTATCTTTATTCATAGAACTAATTTTGGACAGAAAAAATAATGCAATGGGCTGTACACACAGGTTTCATGGACCTTACCATGTTGATAGGTCCTATAAGCAACTGTCCTTGGTAAAATTAGAATGACTTATTGAAATTTCAGTAAATGCTAAATAAAAGACTCTTCTTAGGGTGGGAGAACTGTCTTCAAGGTTGCAGGATGCTCAGTTTTGGTGGCCAATATGTTGCTTGAGTTCTTCTATAGTGAGAATAAAAAAGTTATTGAGCCAAAGGGTACAAATTATATTGGCACATCATATTGTTCTTGAAAACCTTTGCTTCTTTTTTTTTCCTATGCAACTTGGTGCTCTCCTGGTTTTGAGATCTTCGTTTCTAAAGGATAAATGTTGTCACTATGTGTTGTCGCAAATATTCTATTAAATTCAATGTTGAAAACTGCTACCTATCCTTTTAGGGCTCCAGTGACACACTATAAATATGGATACCACATTAATTGTATTAATTCATTCTGATTATCAAAGAAAAATAATATTTCCTCTATATAAAGACAGCATGAAGAATGTGACAGAAGAGGTGATCCTCTGGGGCAATTGTTGGTGTTGCCAAGTAGAGAAGAAAGTTATTCAACATTTATAACGACATATATAAGGGACCATCAAAGGGGCTTAGACATTCCAGGAATGCAGTGTTAGTTCTTCCTACTAGGTATAGAACCTTGGCCTCTTTTGGTGTTGACTGAGGTCAATGGGAATTTTAAGTAGGAAATATAGGGGGAAAAAAAACGTTAAACCATTTATAGCTTGGTAAATAGCTTCAGAAATAGGAAATCAGCATTTAAATGTATATTTTAACTGTTGATGGGCCATGTATATATTCAAGATTTTTAACTAACTTCATTATTTTTTCCTTTCTCTTTATTTTTTAAATGTAGAGTATGTTGTGATGATGTACTTTATAATTTAGTTCAAAGTTACAATATCAAGATAGAATAACTTTATGTTTTGTTGTTTAGTGAGACTCGTGGACACAGGCTTAGGATAGTCATTGTGGCTGATTCATCATCTCTGAGCCTCCAGGTTTGTGGTTAAAAGATTAGTGACAGAGACAATAAGGCTTACCATACACATATGCACTCCCTTTCATTTCTGAATCTTCTTATAATTGAGTCCATCTTGTGTGATTAGCCCTAGCTATGGACCAATTTGTGGAAGGGGCATGGGTCACTTTTGTGTCAAGGCAGTTTAGAACTGTGTACCTCTTTCAATGTTTCCTATCTCTGCTACTGAAACATTGTAATCCTTGTGTCCAAGGTGGTGTATCCATAAGATGAAAGGGCAGTGAATGGTCTGGATATTAATTTGGTAAGTGAGAAAGAATCCTTAATGTGTTACATTATTAAGTTTTGAAGTAATTTGTTATCACATATAACATATTCTATTATAACTAATGTAAGATTTCAAAATTGATAGTTATATGTATGTATACATATATACCCAAATACGTGTGTGTGTTATGGTATAGTTAGAATCATACTTTGCATAATCTTCTGGATACTTAAATAAGAGATTGTGGGTTGTGAGCAAACCTATTATGTAATTCTTTTTTTTTTTTTTTGAGTTGGAGTCTCACTCTGTCGCCCAGGCTGGAGTGCCATGGTCACCCCAGCGTCGATCTGCTGGGCTCTGGCGATCCTTCCACCTCAGCCTTCTAAGTAGTTGGAACTACAGGTGTGCGCTACTATGCCCAGCTAATTTTTGATTTTTATTGTAGAGATGAGGTCTCGCCAATTTGCCCAGGCTGGTCTCGAACCTGCGGGCTCAGGCAATTCACTTGCCTAGGCCTCCCAAAGTGCTGGGATTACAGGCTGAGACACTGAGCCCGGCCAAGTATGTCTTATTTGCTACCATGTTAACCCAGAAATCTTTCTCTCTGTGCCATAGAGTTATGTATATCCGTAGAGAGAGTTTAAAAAAAAATTAAATTTGATTTTTTAACTTTTAATTTTTTTTATTTTAAAGATGTGGAGTACAATTCAGGGTTAGGCATACAAATGTTCATTATGCAGCTACCCTTGTTGATGAGGTATGCCCACCCCACTCCCCTGCAGTTTCCCTCAACTACCAATCCCACCCACTTCCCCGGCAATTTCCCACTATTGTCAATCCCTTTCTTATAGTATTATGATAGTTGTTCGAGGTCCGTTTATGAGTGAGAACTTATGGTACTCTGTTCTTTGTTTCTGTGATAGATCATTGAGTATGATACACTCTAAATCCATCCAAGTTGCTGCAAAGTCCATATTTTTGTCTACCTTTATGGCTGCATAATATTCCATTGTGTATATGCAGCACATTTTTAAAAATCCAGTCCAGTTTCAATGGGCAGCATGCTTGGTTCCATGTGTTTGCTATTGTGATTAGAGCTGCAGCAAACATGCATGTGCAGGTATCTTTTTTGTAGAGTGATTTGAGTTCCTCCAGTTATATTCTCAGTAGGGGGATTGCTGGGTCATATGAAGGTCAATTTCTAATTCTTTCAGAAATCACCACACTGTCTTCCAAAGAGGTTGCACTAGTTTGCATTCCACCAGCAGTATAGAAGCGTTCTTTTTACTCTGCATCCTCCCCAGCATCTGTTGTTGTTTGTTTTATTAATGATGGCCATTCTTACTGGCGTTAGGTGGTAGCTCAATGTGGTTTTGAATTGCATTTCTCTGATGATTAGTTAGAGAGAGATTTTTATATATCGAGAAAGAGAAATAGAGGCAGACACACACACACAGAAAGAGAGAGAGAGAAATAGAGACAGAGACAGTTATACATACACACACACACAGAACGAGAGAGAGAGAGAGAGAGAGAGAGAGAGACAGAGAGAGAGAGAGAGAGAGAGAGATTATTTTACTAAGATCAATGATAAGGAAGTCAGAAAAAGATAGTATAACAAATCCTTTCATTGCTATCAGTGAAGTCCTTGGTTTCTTAAGCAAAATGCAAGTCATGCTACCCACACTTTGAATCAGCTTAATTCAGAGACCGAATGAAATTCAAATAACCCATTAAAAAAAAGACTGTGATGCATTTGGCCTGTTTGCCAGTGTACTCTAAAATGCCTAAGAAAAATAATAAGTATTTAAAATTACTAGTCTTTTTTATTAATATTTTCTCCATACAAAATAAAATGTTGGTTAGAGGCACTTAAAATTTAAGTTTTTCTGTGAGAATAAGCAGGACTTTTATCCTCCCTGCCTGTTTTCTCCTTTAAAGAGGTTTAAAACAGGACAAAAAAATTATGTGCATGTGTTTCTGTTGAAAGGTCAGAAAACTGGTACAGGTCTAAAATATTTTGCTGGTTACCTCATTTGTGAAATGAGAACAGCTGGACCAGGTAACCTCTGAGGTTCTTTTCTGCTCTAAAATTCTGTGATTCTGCAATTGAAAAAAAATGCCATTTTCAGAAAGTGTATCCAAGGTTAATTTAATTTGTGATGACCTTTATGATCTTTAGATTTTTCCAAGTGATATAACAGAACACGCTATTCTCTGGAGAAGAGAAGCAGCACAAGGGTATGGGAGATAGGAGCCTGGCACACCTCAAATTTCTCTTCAATAATGATGCCTGGATGCAGACCTGCCATGTGGAAGCAGGAAAACCTCTGAGATCCACTAGAGCTGACTCCCAGGGTGCTGGGAAGGCTGCTGAAAAGTCTGCTCGACTAGAAACAATTCTTCCCAGCCCTACGCCAGGGCCTGGGCTTCCTTCAATAAGCACGACTACCCTCTGTTACATTGGGAGTACTCTGTTAGGCTATTAGCTTCCTTGGCAACAACAACCACCAATGATCTGTCATTTGGTGATGCCCTAAATAAACTGGAAAGTCAGAAAAATCAGTCATTTTATCAGCAGGCACTTCCTCTTTATCGTTTCTCCCACTCTTATGATCCGGAACTGAGAACTGTCCCTCCGATGGGGGAAAAGGTCTGACAAACTCATCCTCATTATGTTCTAAGGAGCTTAATGTACAGTCTCTCACAAGATAATTATATTTTAAAACAGACCTAATGGGAAAAGACAGACTCCAACACAAACAAATGAGGCTCTAATGCAGTAATTTCATACACCAGGAGAGGAAAGGAGGGGTGTGGGGCTTCTTAGCAATCCTCATGTTTTGAGATAGGAAGGTACTTTTTGACCTGCCTAAGTCTGATTCTGCCCTTTGGGTCTAATCACATGCAGTTTAATCTTTGAGCAAATTCCTTAGACCACTTGCTACTTCTAGACACTTTCTGACTTTTTTAAAGACGTCATGTAAGCCAGATACATTACTAAGCTGATCAGCTCTTATGGATGAGATTTTTGTGATCCTGGGTTAATGTCTTTTCTTTGTTTTGACTCACGTTTTAATGATCAACAATTGGCTTCAACCCTGGCAAAGAGGCAGACAAAATGAGTCCTCTATCGTAATAGCTGTTGTCATTATCTTGGCAGAATCCATCAACCAAGAACTGAACCCCATCCAAAACCTTGGCACTGTCCTCTCAGGATATTCCTCCCAGACAGAGCAAGCCTCAAAATGAAGTCTCTGAGTCCTGGCTGGTTGGAGTTGTGTGACGTCTCTTTTCACAGCTGGATATGAAGGACTTTATCATAATATACAAATCCTAAAACTAGCAGTAAAACTGCACCATCTCCCACTCTTAACCTATCTGGGTGATGCCAGAGAATAGAATTTTATTTAGTTATCTGATGCAGATGATTTGATATCAATAGACAGCAAATAGAAAACATTTTAGTTGGGAAAACAAAACCATACAAAAAAGAGGCACAAGGTTTGGAGCCAGAAATTCATAGTTTGAATTCTGTCAATTTAGTGGTTATGTGGCCTCAAATAATTAACAAGCTCCCTGAACATCTATTTATTCACCAGCTCAAACAAGAGCTGGAGGCATAACAATGACGGCAAATGGAATAATACCCTCTCGTGTGGTGTTAGTGTGAATTAGTTGCAAGGAATATAAAATGCTTGCACTGGAGCCTGTTCCTGAGAGCGCAAGTCAGTTTCCTTTCTTTCCCTTTAACACCTTGCACTGTATTTTCTCCTTGAGATAACATGGAACCAGGATTTTGTCCCTCAGCAGACATCGTTTATAAATGCTGTCTCCAAATGGATTAACAAGATATTTACTAAACATGTTATTTTTAATATAAATGCATGGAGTATGTCAGTGCAATTTTATTACATGCATAAGTTGTGTAGTGGTTAAGTCAGGACTTAAAGGGTATCCGGCACTCCAATAACGTACATTGAACTTATTAACTAATTTCTCATCATCCACCTCCCTCCTACACCCCCAACCTTCTGAGTCTCCATTGTCTATCATTCCACTTTCTAAACCCATGTGTACACATTTTTTTTTAAGTATCCATATATATGAATAAGAATATGTGATACTTCACTGTCTGTGTCTGGCGAGTTCCAACCATTTTGCTGCAAAAGACACAATCTCATTCTTTTTTTATGGCTGAATAATATTCCCCTGTGAATATATACCACATTTTCTTTATCCATTTATCTGTCAATGAATACTTAGATTGAGTCCATATCTTTACCATTAAGCACAAATTATGTTAAAAGTAGTTCTATGTGTTGTGATAGGTAGCAAGAAGTATGAGCTTGAACTTGTGGTATTTACAAATTACAAGAATTACATGAAAATGCTTAATTTCACAGGAAAAGACTGTGTCTAGACATTTTCTAAATTAAAGGTAGGAACAGAACATGGTCTTAAAGCCCCCAAGATGTCTATGCTCATTTCAACGTGACAAGATGGAGACATGTTTTATTCTTCTGTATTTAGACAAAACTGTCTTTTTCTCCATGATAAAAATTTTCAAAGTTGGATGGGCTTATGTATATGTAGAATCAATTGACATATGGTGACAACCATTTCACTGGAAAAAATGAGTAACTTACACTTTCTTCCTACTGATTTTGTACATTGCATAACCTCCGGTAGCTGCCAAAAAACCTCCACATCGGTCATCCCCTGACTTCCTTCAAATCTTATTGGCTGACAGACGGCTTGAGTGATGACATACTTTTCAGGTGAACTAGTACAATTTTGATAATTGTGCAATCCAAATTTAATATGCATGGAAAATTTGTGGTAAAGTTTAGTTGACTTTTCCTCAGGAAACCTTAGAACAGGAAAGATTTATGCTGAATCCAGTATACTTGAAATGGGTAGGTCATCTTTTAAAATGGCTTTGTGTTTGATTAAGAATGATGTGAGATTTAGAAAGCCTGCCTGCCCATCCACAGAGGGTGTATGAGGCATGTGGGAGGAAATTGAAATTCAATAGTCCCTGCGAAAACCATTGGATTCTGCTGCTTGAGTGCTCTCCTCGTGTGGGCTGCTGCGTAGCCTTTCTTCAACACATTCTACATCCATCTTGGAGAGAGATCACTTTTTAAAAGATGTGTTTTGTAATCAACTTTTTATTTCAGGATGAAAAAGGTTCTCTTTCTGAGAAAGTCACTTTTGAGCTTATAACCTTTAAGCCACACTGGAATTTTAACAGAAATATTGGATTTCTTTTCGGAGCAGCCACATTCTTGAGAGGAGAATAAAGTGTTAGTGGAGTTTTATTTTGAGCCATTGCATATTCTCATGTTTTAGGGTTAATGCTTTAAAACATGATAGTCCATTTACAATTATTTTCAGTAATGTTGTTTATTTTCTTCACTTATTTTTTGTTGTCAGCTCCGAATTTTCTCTTTGGTCTTTCTTGCCTCTTTTTGAATTGATAGTAATTTTAAAAAACAATCCCTTTATTTCAAAATGTCTGTGGGTTTATATTATGTGGTAGCATCTCTCTCCTCTGCCATTTTCTGTGTCAGAAACCTGTGTGGTTCCAATTCAGCAGTTATCACAAGTGTTATTTTTTGGTTTACTTAAAAATAAGATAAACATTTATCCAAGTGCCCTACACAAATTATGTTTCTATTCCCACAAATGAAGTATGTTCTATTCATTGTTATCCATTTTACATATGAGAAAACTGAGGCATTGAGCAGTTACATAATTTACCCAAGGTCATGTGGACACATGGATAGTAAAGGGTACAGACTAAATAAGCTTACAGTTAAGCTCCAGAATCCTTGTCTCCTGCTTAGAATATAAGCCCCTTGAGGACCGGACCATGTTCTACTTACTTGCCATGCTGTCTACAACACATGCCTGACACAGGGCAAGTGGTCATGCTTTTTTTGAATAAATAAATCTCTGATGTACCTCCTTGGTCCCAATATAGAAAGGATTTTACAGGATGAGGAGCTCTGGCCTCTGGAATTATATTCCCCTTCGCCTCCTCTTCTAGTGGTAAAGGCTCTTCCATTCAAAATAGGCTGGATGACAGGACTGCCAGGCTTAGCAAATAAAAATAGAGGATGTTCATTAAATTTGAATTTCAGATAAACAACTAATTTTTGCTTTAAGGACATCCCTTGCAATATCTGTGCAGCATATACTCATATAAATAATTCTTTGTTATTTATTTAAAATTACAATTTAACTGGTCATCCTGTATATTTTCTGAAAAGTACATTGAGATCCCTTGGAAGCAGCATATTGCTTCTGATACTGATCTATTGCTCCAAGTTACTCCCTGTCCTTTTTTCTTTTACACAGTCATCAAAATGATGGCATTGAGCAAAAATTTGTACCATCTTCTTACACCATCACTCTCTTTTGTCACTAGTCTAATTCATTCTCCTGTTTTGATAGACTAAAAATACAAACCATAAGTGACTATAAATTATAGATTTGTTTCACAGTGACCTAGAAAGTTTTATTCAAAGTTTTATGCTTTCAAAGCTTTATTAATATTATTCACTTTCAGATACATTTTTCTATACCTTTCTAAAGCCTCAAAATGATAAATTATTTACCAAGGAAAATCTAAAAGTAATAAAGGTAAAACAGAAAATACATGGAACTGGAAAGAAGAGAAAATGATCTTTAATTCCCTCATTCAAAGACAACGATAGTTAACGTTGACTTGATCTATTTTTGAACTTTTTAAAATATACAGTTGTACATATTGATTTGCATTTTTTGAACATTTATTCCAATTATACAAAGCCTGAGACTTAACCAGACTTTTAATTTGTTTCTGATTGTATATTGTTACAAACAGCTTTAATAAACATCTCATTGAAAATACATTTTGAGCATTCATGTATGTGATGGTCATTCTCTATACCCTGGAGCTACAAGTGAATACACCAAAGTCTCTACCCCTAGAAAATTAACAGGAGGAGACAGAAAATTACCAAATATACAAGTAAATATATATTATATGGGATAGTGATAAGTGTTGCAGAAGAAAATGAGAAAATAAAGTGGTAAGAAGAGAAGGGTGTGCTATTTTAGAAAGATGAAGGAAGGTCTAGCCTACAAGATGATATTAGCAGAGACCTGGGTGACTGGCAAGTGAGCAATGGGGCATGTGGGGGCAATCATTCCATGTAGAAGGAACAACAAGTGCAAATGCCACAAGGCAGGAGGGTGCTCAGTGCTTTTTCCTATTCAAAGCATGAGGGAAATACTTATTTCTGTACTGTGAAGAACAAGGGGAGAGCAGTGGAAGATGAGGTTGGCAGGTTGAGAGGGCCAGGATGGGTTTTATTTCTAAGTATGGTGGGAAGCCAGTTATGCAAGGAAGTGATCCTTTAAGGACATCATTCTGGCTTCTATGTGAAGGGATTAGTGTGGAGACAGGACTACCAGTTAGGATGTTATTGCAGCAGTCTGAGAGTGGAAATGATGGTGGCCTGGGTGGAATTTGTAGTGATGAAGATGTGAGAAGTCAATTCAAGATAAGTTTTGAAATTGGTGTTGAAAGCACTCGCGGATACGTTGATGTGGGAGGTGAAGGATAAGTGGAATCCAAGAGGATTATAGTTTTAGTATTTTGGCTGAGTGTGAATGGTGCATTCATTCTGAGGTAGGAAAGGCTAGAAGATTAGAAGTTGTGTATGCAAGCATCGTGTGCATGTGTGTGTGTATGTGTGTGCATGCAGGGGGCCAGTGGTGGTGAAGAATCAGTAAATATTTTTGACATGTTAGGAATAAGATGCTGTTGAAATATACAAGTAAAGATGACTAGAGGACAGTGAGCGGATACCCAATTCTGTTGCTCAGAAGAGAGGACAGAACACTATGCCATATCAGGGCCTGAGGCAGAGGGAAACACCAATAATACCGGTATGTCTTTATTCAAGATGTTGATATTTTGTGAATTATTATTTTGGGGGTTTTCATTTTGTTTTTTTACAAATATCACATTAACATATTACTTATCAATGCATTACACTAATTGATTATTAAATTTTTTGATATCCCTTAAATTTTAAGTTTGAGGCTAGTACCTCATTTCTCTTACCCTGGTCCAGGTTCTTTTAGTTCTCAATGCTATATTGACAGTATTTAAAACCATGAGCCTACATGAAATCCTTAGAGAGGATAGAGAATAGAGAAGTCTGGAAGATACTACCTAGCAAAGGAGTCAGGGAAGGAGCAGCCAGGGAGTTGGAAAGATAAGAAGGGTGTACATCTATCATTATGAACAACAATCACTATCACCATAGCAAATGCATTGACTTATCATCTTATTTAGTCATTACAACAATTATCCAGAGATAAGTACTAATGTCCCTGTTTTCTAGATGAGGAAATGGAAATGGGTTAAATTGTTCAATTTCAATATGACCTCAGTACCCACTAAAAATGCTCCCATGACTGTATTCTCTCACATTCTTTTATTTATTCCCATGTCCCCTTCTTTATTATGGTATTTTTTAAAAAAATTTTGACACATTAACAGGGAGAATAGGAAAATGCTTGTTGAGTTGGATTCCATGAGAAGATGGGCATTTGTTTGTTAGGAACTATAAGCCATTAAGCCACAGATAATATTGTGGACACTTGCTGGATCAAACAATTTGGAATGTATTTTGTTCTTATTTTCTCTATTTAAACAAATCCTTCTCTTTTCTATATGGCATGCTATTTACCCTTCTGTCTGAGTCTTGCTGGATTCCAGCTCAAACACATTTTTTTTCCTTTGAAGAGTCTTAAATAAACCATTTATCTGTACAACTTTGTTTTCTCATGATAATGTACCATGCTGATATTAAAATTTGCTATGATGTGCTTGAGATTAATTTGTGAGAATGTTATTAAAGTCAAACAATAACGACATGATACTTAGCATTTATTCAATATTTACTATGAGCCAGGATCTAGGCTAAGAGCTTGTCATGTATGCTTTCATTTGATTCTTAACACAATCTTATGGGCTAAATACCATTATTATCAACTTTATTTAGACGAAGAAACTTAGACATGAAGTTAGATAATTTGATAGTTATAGATAATTTGGTCAGAATTATAAAGCGAGGAAGTGTTAGAGACTGAATTGAACTCAGAAAGCCTGTGGTCCTCACCATGTTCTACTATCTTCCTCGTTGAATATTGCCCCTATTATCACTGGGAAAATGTGTGTTCTAGCCACAGTTAGAGAAAAATCTGAGTGTGGACCCATCTATAAATGACTTATTCATTTTCTTTTGCATCTCTCATATTACCTAATCCTTTTGGGATTCTGTACACCCAATCATAGTCACTCGAAACGGCCAGTATTGATAATTCCAGAGTTAATGTGTTCCTGCAGTGACAACACCTGTTTATTTCTTTCAAATCCTGCTGGCATGCTGCTTTCCGCTTTTAGACACTATTAAGTCAGCACTCTGCACCAAACAATTTTCTCAAATTGACCTGGCCCTTCTGATTAACTGGCAGTTCTTTTTAAATGTATACATAGAGTTAGGAAAAAAAATTTTTTCCCCCAACTTCAGTGAGTGGAGAGTAAAAAGCTGCTTATATTTTGTTTCCTCAATGCTCTGGATAGGCATTCATCACTAATAATATGCCCAGTGTAAGGCAGAACAGCCACAGGCCTGGTAAAGGCTTCATGACATCTGAATACAGAGGGAGGAAACTACTTCATAGAGAGGAAAGCATTTGTCTTTAACTTACAGCAAAATCCCACATTGGAAAAAAAAATCCCAATGCCCATCAAGATATTTTGACTCCTATGTAATATTTTTGAAGTAGTGTTTGTGTGGCAATTGTCCTCTCCGTCAGGGTGTCTGGGCGAATCATTTATTTATTTTTCATATCCATTGTTCTGAATTTTGTCTCTCCAGGCCTGAAGAAATGTATGTTCTCCAATAGTCTTATATCTAGAGAAATTAGTCAATGAGGGTTTTCCTTAGAATGAATGAGTCAGTCAGCAAATATGTCACTGTCCTCAAGTCTCACCCCTTCTCTGAATGCTTTTTTCACCAACTGAACCCTAAGTGATCTTGCTCTTTTATGAGCACTCTCATATTTATTTCCTCTCAGTGGTTCCCAGATGCCTTTCTTGGGGTCAACTGTATCAGAAGCACTGTGGTCACTTATGAGAAATATATATCATCAAGTCACAATCCTGATCTGCAGAATCAGAATCAGAATCAGATTCTCTAAGATTTGGCCCAAGAATGACTCTATCTGTCTATCTCTCTATCTCTCTATCTATATCTATCCATGATCTATCTATCATCATTTATTACTGGTATAGGTTTATGGGGTGCAGTTTAGTACATTGCATAGTGAAGTCAGGGCCTTTGGGTATCTATCACCCGAATAATATATATTGTACCCATTAATTTCCCATCATCCGCTCCCCTCCCAGCCCCTTACACTTCTGAGTCTCCATCATCTATCACTCCACTTTCTATAACCATGTGTATACGTTATTTAGCATCCACGTATGAATGAGAAGAATCTGTATTTTTAAATAAACCTTCCAGGTGAGTTACCTTAATATCAAGTGCTCTGCTCTCTGACTGCTACCACTTAACCATTCTGCTGGCTTCCACTGAAATCTCTGACTCAGACATCTTTCAAGCACAGGGACCACCAGTACATTGACCCACTGAGTTCCCCTACCCCTTTCACCTTCATGTCCTTGCTTTGCTTCTTATCTCTATTAGCTACCATGACTCAGCAATGTGAGTTCTGGATATCTGTTTTCTAGTTCCTTGTTTCTTTTTCCTCCATGTAACTTTCTTGGAAATTTTCTAACTCTAAGTTTGTCTAACCATCTTTCTACTCTGTTGCCTGCACAGGAGCAGCTACACATTTCAGAAAAAAAACTACAAAATCAAGCCAACGGGTCAAATCTTAATTTTTTATCACAAATTTCAGATGGATATTCCACGTTGACAGAGAATACAACCATTCCTTCTCCACCTCACTGTTTTACACCCTTTTCCCCTCTCCTTAAGTCTCTGTGCCTCTTCTCCAATTTTCAAAATAGAATCACTCGGACAAGAAAGCCTTTGTCTTACCACCAAATACACTGGCAGCCCACCTTGCACCTGTACCCTAGAGCTTTCCTTTCATGCCTGCTGTGCTGGGAGATGCATCCTGCTTCGATGGAAAGCCAGCACCTCCACTCTTAGTGTGGATCCCACTTACCCTTTCAGTCTCAAGAATGTCATTTCTGAAACTTCCCTCAGTCCCCCTTCTGTACCATCAGTTTTTCTCTCTTCTTGATGCTTTCTATCAACAGATAAATATACTTTCATATCTCCTGTTAAAAAATGCATCTCTATTGTCATGTGTCTGGTGTCTCCCCAACTCACCACCCTTTTTTCTCTGCTCGTCTTATAGCAAAACTCTCTGTGAGATTTGACTGAATCACTCTTACCCTTTTAATATTCCTGTCTCATGCCACTCCCATAGAGCTGTGAAACCTACCACCACATCCCTGGAGCGTTATTTATCAAAGTTCCCAGGAGGTTCCATCTTAACAGACTCTAATGTCAGATCTCTGTTCTTTTTCTTATCTGTACCTCATTGACATGGCTAATACAGTTGATTGCTCTCAATTTCTTTAAAATACTTTCTTCTTTAGGTTCTACAGTTTTCTGGGGGTTTTCCCCTGAAATCACACATTTCTTCTCATTTATTTCATTTATTCATTGGGGAGTCATCTTTGATTCCGTTCTCTTTTTCATACCCAATATCTGAGCGATCAGCATGTTTGGTCAGCATTGTTCCTGAATCTAACAACTTCTTATCATTCATTTTGCTACAATCCTAGGTCAAGCCATGGTCATTGTCTTATCTGGACTACGAACACAGACCTGTTTAACTCCAAGCATTGGCCCCTTCAAGCCATTCTACACAAAACAATCACAGTAACCTTTTTAAAAGCATAAATACAATACTGTCATCTCCCTGCTTTGTTAAAATACTTCTTTGACTTCCTCTTTCAACTAGTTAAAATACAAACACCCCACTATGTTCTATATGGCTCTACACTTTCTCATAATTCAATTAAATGTATTGTGTATCTAATATAAGCCAGATGCAGCAATTTTAGATATTGGGAGAACATTACTGAATGGAATTAAAATTCTTCCCTTATGTGGTTTGCATCCTAATGGGGAAGCTAGATAACAAAAATTTAATAAGTAAAATATAGGAGATATTGAAAGGTGATAATTGCTCTGGAAAGAAATAAAGGAGGAACATAATAGTGAGGCAAGTTTAAATGAGGTGCTGGGAAAAGATGTCCGTGAGAACATGGAAGGTGGCACCTGAAAAAGAACTAGAAGGCGAAGGGAGAACCATGGAGCTGTCTCAGGGGAAGAGAACTTCAGAGAGGCACATCTGATGGAAGGACCCTGAAGAGGGAACAGACCTGTGGTAGATTGAGACATGGCCAGGAGGCCCATGCACTCCAGCAGACTGAACAAGGGGGGAGATCGTAGGAAATAAGGTGAGATTGATAACTGAGCATGAGAGGGTTGGGTTGGGAGATAGAAAATGTGGAGCATTTTGGCCATGTTGAAAGCTTTGGCTTTAATCTGAGTTAAAGATGGGAAGATATTAGAAGGTTTTGAGCAAAAATAACCAACATTTTAATAGGATCATTCTGGAGCCCCATGTTAAGAATAAAGGGACAAGGTCAAAATATCAGTTGGAAGGCTAATGCAATAATCTCCTTCACAAGTGATGGTGGCTTGGATCAGGACAGTGTCAGTGGAGGTGATGAGAAGTGACCAGATGCTGGGTACATTTTGAAGGAGGAGTCATCAAGATATCCTGACAGATTGGATGTGGGGTGTGAGTCAGGGATGATCCTAACATTTTTATTCTGAGTAATTGGAAGAATTAAGTTGCTACTGATCATATTAGGAAAAATATAGGAAGAGCAGTATATTGGGAGAGAGCAGAAATTGAATTTCAGCCATATTATTTTGGAATACATAACTACATGATTTGGCCTCTGTCCAACTCTCAGATGACACCCTGGCCCTAGTGTCAACTTCATTGCAGCCTCCTGGGACCCTTCATCAGGAGACTTAGCTAAGCAGTGCCCAGATTCCTGACCCACAGAAACTGTGAGATAAATTGTATTGTTTTAAGCTACTAGGTTTACAGTGATATTACACAGCAATAGATAACTAGCTCAGTGAATGTGTGGTATGAGTGTTTGGTTTACCAAAGGATTCCATTGTGTAGAAGAGTGATTGCCTCACTACATTCAAAAGGTGATTTTATTTGTCAAAATTCAATTTAACATTTATCAGAATAATACATGGTATAAAATGAGATACACTCGTCTTAAGATCTAAACATCAGGATTTGCAGAGCCTTCAGAAATATTTTTTCTTAGAAAATTTCCATTTTATTAATTCTTTTCAATGTGATTTTTAGAAAGGATATGCAACTCTACAAGCCTGATTCTTTCATCTTGACCCATTGCATGCTGGTTTACCCAAGGGTAACTAAAAGCACCAGGATGGATGTGGAACATATTCCTGGAGAGTAAATTTTACCTGACAATTAAGGGGAATGCAGATTTGAATTCTTATGACATTAAAATACTTTGAAACAGGCATGTGCAAGTTTCAAAAGATTCAATTCATGATGAGCAAGTGAGTGGAAAATTTGGTTGTTTTGAATTCTCAAGAAATCTGGTGCTGTTAATCCCACTGGTAACAAAAAAGTTACGAGGACAGACAGTGCTTGGCGGGTGCAGGCTGCTATATGGCCTGCTAGAAAGGAGGCGTTGCTACCTCAGCATTCCTAGAGACACTGGGGAGGGGGGGAGCTGGCACAGGTGGAGTTTGGGTTTTATTTGTTTGTTTGTTTTAATGCACTTTTCACCATATACACAAATGATTTTTTTTAGCATATAATCAGACCAAAGAGCCATTGGTTACCATTCATCAGTTCAACTTTTTGCCTTGATTATGATAAACTATTTAGTTGAGAAACTTGCAATTGTAATCTACTTGTTTTTACACTGATTTTGCCAGTACCATAGTCTTCTCGTACTAACAATTTTTTTCCCCACAAATTGAAGACACTTTTTACCTTTCAAAGGGGAAATAACTTTCAAACTTCAGATTTCAAATGGGAACACACGATTTTGGCTAATAATAGAGAGCTAGAAGCCCTCTCTTGAAACCAGAGGAAATGCTCAAGCTCATACTAAATCGGATGTCATCAGAGGAACTCTCCACAGTCCACCACACAGTGCAGATGAAAGGACCCCTTGACCACCTCTGGAGAATCAGTGGTCATAGTGGCAACTGATGCCAAAGCTGAGGATGCATTTAGATGCTTATTTTAAATATTGTTTTACATTTTGGTGGAGATGCTAAGGAGATCTAGACAGTTGAGAAAGCCTATAGCATGATCTATGTGAAACCCACGATTTAAAAATCAATAATGTTAATTTAAAGTAAAATACTTGTAACTGAAAAGAGGTGAGTCTCAGTTAAGATTATTCACTAAATAAACAAATAAAAAAGTGTATTGAACTAATCTTGTTTAAGGTTAGTTACAGCAGTTCTCTCTAGATCCTCACTAAAAGATCATTGGATGAACTTTGAATCTGTTTTGAATCTCAAATGGCTGTCAAACTGAAAGAAATGAAAGTGTTACTATTAAATGATACTTTCATATGATGCATTTATATGTGCTCAACAGACATATTTAAACATCTGGCTGAGAGACCGGAGTTGGCCTGGTTCTCTTTCTCTTACAGATGGCTGAAGCATGGGCATAATATGCTTGTTTCACCGGTCTCAGGTTACCATATTTATAATGATGTTGTCTGTGAAAATGTTAACTTAAAAGGGACTTTTGACAAAATAACCAGTGAAGACATTCTCAACAAGATGTATGAGGTATGTAGCAGGCACTGTATCAGCTACAAAAAATGCATAGCCATGTGCACAGATGGAGCTAAGTCTGGAAAGGCAAAGCTGAGAAGAGAAATACCTCACACCAAGACTGTTAGCACGCCCAGGAAAAGACCAGCAGCTATCAGCGGTTAACAGATCTTTTACAAAGACATCCCACTTCAGAAGGTTTGTCACTGTCTCAGTGTGTTCCATTGGGGGTGTGGAGACATAAAATTATGACTTTTCTGAAAAAAATTCAATAGCTTAAAATTTTCACTTTTAAAAAACAAATTTGAAAGCTGACTGTAATGCACACATGCAAGCTAACTCAGTCAAAAATAAAGTGTTTATCAGAATTAATTTAGTCTAAAAGGACCTCAGGAGTGGAATATTAATGAATCAGCAGCCTGCTGTCACATTGTCATCTTTAACTTACCTGTAAATCACATTTATGTAATGTATTAAATGCGTGTGTGTGTGTTTGTGTGTGTGTGTGCGTGTGTGTGTATTATTTTTTTGTTTTAGAATGGGATCTCACTACATTGTCCAGGCTGGTCTCAAACTTCCGGCTTCAAGTGACCTTCCTGTCTCAGCCAAAAATATAATTTGATAATATGATGAACACCTACGAACTCATCACCCAACCCAAGAACTAGAACAACAATAATCTGTATCTATCAATCAGCTTTTCTCCATCCCATCACCCTGCCTCCTCCTCAGCATCCCAAATCTTGATTCTATGCCTAAAAAACCCCCCAATTTTAAAACTGCATAAATATGCATATCTAAAGTGCCACATTTATTTTTAGTTGTTTGTAAAATGTATAAAAAGGTTTTATACTATACGTACTCTTCTGGGTACTTGCTTTATTCACTCAGCCTTGTTACTAAGACTCCTCCATTTCTTTCAAGTAGCTGTAGCTCATTTTTGCTATAATACTTCATTGTGTGAACATACTGTGATTTATCATTCATTTTCCTCTTGATGTACCTTTTTGGGGGTACATATATCACTGTTATAAACGTTCTTATACATCTCACCTGGTGTTAATGAGTATGTTTATACCTAGGAGTGGAATTACTAGAGTTGGAGGGTTTGAAGGTGTTTGAACAAAACAATGCCAAATTGTTTTTCCAAAGTGATTGTATCAATTTACGCTGCCACCAGCAATGTGAGTCATACTGATCCACATCTTCAATTCTTTGTGTGAATAGATTTATGAATTTTGCCAATGCAGTGGATGCAATCTGACATCTCATTGTGGTTTTTATTTTATTTCTTTGATTACTAACTAGATTGAGCATCTCTCTTCATGTTTCTTGGTCACAGGTTACAACAATTACCAACTTGTTGCCACTAAGTTCCAAATCCATCCTTTGCCTGGTCTGTGATAATTGAGCTGGACCCTGTAAATGCTTGTGTTTTATCTTACCAGCATTTCCCTACTCCAGGACCAGAAAATACTCACCTCTGTCTCTACTAATATTATCTTTTAATTTTCTTTCTCCCATATGAATAACCCTTTTCCCTAATTGCCTTTATTTAAATGTCTTCCATAGACAGGGGCGGGATTGGCAGTAGTGAGAAACTGCCAGGGGACAGGAGGGGAACACCTCATCAGCAAGGGTATGTGGATAATGAACATTTGTATACTTAACCCTGAATTGTACCCCACATGTTTAAAATAAAAATTTTCTAAAATAAATAACTAAATAGTAAGTAAATGTCTCCCATGTCATAGTTGCTTCATTTATACGTACACACACGTGTGTGTGTGTTCTATATTCATAGTACTGTTTCTTACTCTTTAATCTGTTTCATTGATCAATTTATCTAGCTCTACAGCAAGAGCACATGTCTTACTTGTTATAGCTTTAAACATATTTTTTAATGAAGGGATTATATACTGCACGAGATTCAGTAATCCTAAATGTACAGTTCAGTGATTTTGTGACGGATACCTTCACTCATGTAACTACCACTCATATTAAATTATGAAACATTTCTGTTGCTTCATAAGGCTTCTTTCAGTCCCTTGTATGCTTATACTCCATCTCCCAGATATGGCTACTATTCTGATATTTTTCATCATTGTTAAGATTTTCTGTTTTTAAATTTCATACAAATAGAAACATACAATATGTTTCCTTTCACTCTCTCACTGTTGTTACCAACAGCTTATTCTTTTTAATTGATACATCTTATTGTACAAATATACCACAGTTTGTTTGTTTTCTTGTTGATAGGTATTTGGGCTATTTCAAGTTTGGAACTAGTGTGAAGAAAGGCTGCAGTGAATGATCACTTACATATCTATTTGTGGGCATATGTATTCAGTTTTCTTTGATACATGCTAAGGAGTGAAGTTGCTATATTTGTGTATGTTTAACTTCCATAGAAACTTTCAAATTGTTTTCCAAAGTGGTTGTATTATTTTACGCTTCTACCTGGAATGTGTTAAAGATTTTTTTTTCCACATTCTAAACAATACTTAATATTATGCAGCTTTTTAATCTTAGCCATTCTGGTGGCTATGCAGTGGTATCTCATAGTGATAGCTTCTCATCCTGATATCTGGCAGGACAAGTCCATGACTTGCCTTCTGTATTCTTCTCCTACAAAATAATGAATAATATTTTATTTATTAATACATGAATATATTAATATTTTATTTATTAGTAAATTACTATTTTTGAACCTCCGTTCTTCCATATACATTTAAAATGTGTCTTATTTAATCCTACAAAAAGGCTTGAAGAATTTTCATTGGTGTTACATTGAATCTGCAGATTAAGAAGACATTTATATGATGTTTTAGCTTCCTTTTCTAGAACACACAGCATCTCCAATTATTTAGTTTAAAATTTTTTTCAATGAAGTTTTATAACTTTATGTATATGTCTTGCATCTACATTTTTTAATCTTCACCTTAGGTACTTTCATTTTTGTTGCTTTAGAAAAGTAATTTGCTTGTTGATTGTTACTAGATCATAAAAATAACACAGACTTTGCACTTTTTTATTAATTTTGTATCTAATACCTTGCTAAAGCTTCCTATTATTTTTAACAGTATACCTCTGAATCTTTTTGTTCTCTGAGTAGACCATTGTGGCTGCAAGTAATTAAATAATTAAAGCTTTATTAACTCCCCTCCAATTCTTAAGCTTTTAACTATAAATTTTTAATTAATTAATTTTTAAATCTTATTTTGCTAGTTAGGACTTCTAGCTCAAGACTGAAGTATGGCAGTGGGCATCTCGTTCTTTTTTCTAACTTTAAAAGGAAGACTCCCAAATTTCCCAGTTGAGTATATACTTTATTTTATGTTTTTGCAGATATGCTTTATCAGGTTGAATCAGTAACTGTAAACCTCTTTTTCGTTATTGTTCCCCTAAAGAGCATTTTTCCATTAAACTTTTTTTCCCTAAAGCTTTTCTTCATGCTATTTTAATACCACAAATATGCTGTTTCTCTCTTTATGTACTATATCTGTGCTTTATACATTAAAAGAACAAGGTTTTTTTTGTGTTTGTTTTTTACTCTCTTATCCCAGAACCATTGTTTTGCTCCCCTTGGAGATCACATAATCTCTTCAATTCTTGCATTAAAGTCATTTCTTTTCACTTCCAGCCTGCTAAGATTCTTTAAACTTTAATTGGCACTGAACTTTATCAAATGTGTTTCCAGTATGTATTAGAGATTTCATTTGCTTTCTCCCTTTTAATTTGACACGGTAAATAAAATTTATAGATTTTCTAGCACTCAGCAATATTCACATTCATGGAATAAACCCAATTTATTCAGGATATAATAGTTATACACTACTGGATTAAGTTTACTTATATGTACTCATGAGTTAAATATGCCAGTGATTTTCCTTTTTAGGCTTTCTCTGTCAGGTTTTGGTATCAAAGTAATGAAATGAGTTGGAGAGTATTTTCTCTTTAGATAATTGTATATTTACATGTAAGAAATGAAATAGAGACGTCCCATGTACTTTTTATCCAATTTCCTTCAATGGCAGCATCTTGCTACACTGCAGCGATATCACAACCTGGATGGATGCAGTCAAAATACAGACTATTTTCCTCACCAAAGGGATTCCATATGTTGCTCTTGTATAGCCACACCCACCCTCCACCCCTACAACTCCACTCAAACCTTTCAAGAGTGTTACATACAGTTCTCTGGAGGTTCATTCAAATTGCTGCATATATCGATAGTTCATTCCTTTTTACTGCTGAGTATTAACAGCAATAGGTTTAACCATTTCACAGTTTAACATTCACCCATTGAAAGTTTTCTGGATTATCTCCAGTTTTTCACTATTATGAATAAAGGTGCTTTGCTTACAGCCTTTTGTGTGAATATAGGTTTTCACTTCTCTGGGATTAATACTTAGGAGTACAGTTGTTGGGTCATGTAGCAGTCACATAGTAAGTTTTTAAAGAATCTGTGAGAGTGTTTTCCAGATCTACTGTAATATTCTGCATTCCCGTGAGCAATGAATGAGTATATATGGTTTCTCCATATCCTTTAGTCACCATTTTTCACTTTAGCTTTTGTTATCAGTATGTAGCAATATTTCATGGTGGCTCAAATTTGCATGTTGCTAATGGTTATTAAGTTAAATATATTATTATATGCTTATTTGCCATCTGTATATTTTCATCAACAAAATGTCTGTTCATGTCTCTTGCCCATTTTCTATTTGGAGTGTCTGTGTATTTACTATTATTTTGAGAGTTCTTTATATATCTTCAATATTAGTCCTTTGCTGGCTATGTGACTTGGAAATATTTTTTCCTATTTTGTAGTCTGTCTTTTCATCATTTTAACAAGTTCTTTCAGACAGCAAAGATTTTGCTGAAGTTCAATTATCAGTTTTTCCTTTCATGCATCATGCTTTTGATGTCAGGTCCAAGATCTCTTTGCCTAGCCCTAAATCCTAAAAGATATTCCCATATATTTTTTCTAAAAGTTTTATAGTTGTACATTTTACAGCCAATGATCTATTTTGAGTTTCTTTTTGTATAGGTTGTGATATTTAGGTTAAGTTTCATTGACTTTTTCTTATAAATGCCCAATCGCTCCAGCACTATTTGTTGAAAAGGTCATCTTTCCTTTCACTGAAAGATGTTATTTCTAGGCTTTGTATTCAGATCCACTAATACATGTGTCCATTCCTCTGCCAACATCACAAAGTCTTAATTAATGTAACTACATAATAAATCTTGAAACTGGGTATTTCTTTTCACTTTCTTCTTTTTCAAAATTGTTTTAACTATTTTAGTTACCCTTTCACATATATCTTAGAATACTCTTGCCATCTTTAAAGCATTTTGTTGGAATTTTGATTGGTTTATAGGTGGGGTTTTTTTTTGCCACATTTAGAAAATACTGGGGTTTTTTGGGTCATTTTTTGTTTTGTTTTTAGTAATTTTCCAGCTTTGTTTCCTTTGTTTATGAATACAGATGCAAAAATTCTCAACAAAATACTAGCAAACAAAATCTAACAATATATAAAATTGATTATGCACCATTAACAAATGGAATTTATCCTAGCAATGCAAGGGTATTTCAACAGCTGAAAATCAATCACTGTGATGTACCAAGTTAATAGAAAAAAGGGCAAAAGCCACGTGCTCATCTCAATAGGTGCATAAAAAGCATTTGACAAAATCCAATACCTTTTTATGTTAAAGATGCTCAAAATACTAGGAACAGAAGGGAATTTTCTCACCTGGTAAAAGGTATGAATGAAATACAAACAGCTAACATACTTAATGTTGAAAGGCTGAATACTTTCTCTCTAACATTAGGAACAAGACAGAATGTTTGCTATTACCATTTCTACTTAACATCTTACTAGAAGTTCTTACAAACACATTTGGCAATAAAATGAAATAAAAGGCCTCAACATTGGAAATAAAGAACTAAAACTGTCTTTATTTGTAGATGACATATTCTTGTATATAGAAAATCCTAAGGAATCCACTAAAAAAACTATTAAAACAAATAAGTTCAGCAGGGTTGCAAGCTCAATATATAAAAGTTAATTGTATTTTTACATATTAGCACTGAATAATCCAAAAATGAAATAAGAAAATAAATTACATGTACAGTAGTATCAAAATAATAAACTACATATGAATAAGTTTAGCAAAAGAAGTGAAATATTTAAACACTGGATACTACAAAATATAATTGAAAGACACCAAAGAAGACCTAAATAAATGGAAAGACATCTCATGTTTATGGGTTGCAAGACTTAATAGTAAAGAAGGGACAATTTCTAAAATGTGTATGCAGATTTAACATAATGCCTGTCAAAATCCTAGCTGTCTTTTTCTTTGACAAGCTGACCTGATCTTAAAAGTGGTATGAAAATTTTCCAGCAATCCTTTGGAAGGTAAGCCAAAGCAATACTGGGAAAGAACAAAGTTGGAGGACTCACTCTTTCTAATACCATAACTTAATACAAAGCTACAGTCATCAAGGCTATTTGATTATCTGGTATAAAGGGAGACATATAGATCAGTGGAATAGAATTGAGAGTTCAGAAATAAACCCATATATCTATGGATAATTAATCTTTAAAAAAGGTATCAAGACAATCAATTGAGGAAGCAATAATTTTTTCAATAAATTGTGCTGAAACAATTGGATCTATACATATGAAGAATGAACTTATGACACCATATACAAAACTGACTTACACTGGATCAAAGACCTAAATGTAAGAGTTAAAACTATAAATCTTAGAAGAAAAGATATGTGTAAATCTTTGTGAACCATCGAAAAAATAGATAAATTGGACTTCATCATAACTAAAAACTTTTGTACTACAAAGTACACTATTCAGTGAGTGAAAAGACAACCTATAGAACGGGAGAAAATACTTGAAAATTATATATCTGATAAAAGTTTAGTATCTAGACTACATAAAGAACACTTACAACTCATGGATAAAAAGACAGAAGAACCCAATTAAAATATGGGCAAAAGATTCAAATAGACTTTTCTCCAAGGAAGATATACAAATGGCCAATAATCACGTAAAAAGATATTCAACATCATCGGTCATTAGGGTAATACAAATCAAAACCACAATGAGGTATACTTCACATACATTATGATAGCTAAAATTAAAAAATCAGACAATGTTGGTGAGAATGTGAAGAAATTGGAACCCTTATAATGTTGTTAGTGAGAATATAAAATGGTTCAGTTACTTTGTAGAAGACAGTTTGGTAGTTACTCAAAAGTTAAAGTTACCATATGATCCAGCAATTCCATTTGTAGCTATACAATCAAGAGAATTGAAAACACATCTCCAAACAAAACCTTGTATGCCAACGTTCAGAGCATCAGCATTCATAGTAGTCAAAAAGTGGGACAACCCAAACAGTCATCAATTGATTTATGGGTAAACAAAATGTGATGGATCCATGCAATGAAATATTATTGAGCCATAACGAGGAATGAAGTACTGACACATGCTATAACATTGGTGAACTTTGAACATAAGGCTCAGTGAAAGAATCTAGACACAAAAGGCCACATACTACTATATGATTCCAGTAATGTAAAATGTCCAGAATAGGACATCCATAGAGACAGAATAGATTAGTAGTTGTCAGAGACTGGGGAATGAGAAAATGATGAGAGCTGCTAATGGATATAAGTTTCTTTGGGGGTTGATTAAAACATTCTGGAATTAGATGGTGGTGGTGATTGTACAATTTTTGAACATACTAAAAATCATTTCATTGTACACTTTAAAAGGATGACTTTTATGGTATGTATATTATACCTCAAAAAATTATGTGAGAAAAAATTACTATCCATACCTTCAGTCTTTTAAATATTGGCATTCCCGCATGTACCTAGGTTTTTATCCTTCTTGGTTTAAAGAGATTGTCTAGACTTTTAATTTGGGGTTTTTATGGGCACATTTTTTCTTTTTTCTTAAGTCTTCATTCTATCTTCCCCATACATACTGTCTCCTTGGAGACAGTACTGGGAGAGGACTCACACTCAGGCCTAATTTATAAGTTTGTGCCATCTCTGGATAGTTTAAGGAAAGACATCACTAGGAGTGAAAGCCACAGACACCAAAACCCAGTTGTCACCCCCATTGACAATCATTTTGTCCTGCAACTCTTCAAGTTTGGGCTTCATCTTTTTATTTATTTTAAAATTTTGTTTAGGGCTTTATTTTTAAAGTCCCAAAGAGATGTGCATTGGAAAGAGTCATCTCCCAAGGTTGATCCCATGAACTCTGGGGGTGTCAAGTGGGGTGGGTGAAAGAGTGAATGCTCAAAGCCCATTGGACCCAACATATTTTTATTAACTCTTCATTTCAGAGAGCTGTGAAAGGAGTGAAGAAACTGCTGTTACTGATTCTGAGTTCTCAAAATCTTGTGAGACCACATCAGAGATTTAGGGCTCTTGACTGCAGCCCAATTTCCCAAGTTTGATTAATTGAGTACCACAGTGCCTTTTGCTACTAACAAATGATTCTTGAAGAAACTTGCTTGTTTTCCCTGATTGCAATTGAAAGTGCTATTATGATATTAAGCAACATGCGTATATTATGAAATAGAGTGCAAAAATTATGAATTTTGAAGATAAAATACCTAATTTGAAGTAAGCTATTTTAGCCTAAACTGACATCAGACCTACTAAGGTCCTACCCGCTCTGCTTGAAAATATAATTTTGCTAGAAATACTTGACAAGCAGGTTTCTAATTCAGTAACCTCAGCCTCTGGCTGAGGCTGAGTAATATAATGTTTAAGCAAGATTTTAAGCTCCCGTACACCAATTCCTGACATCCACTTTGTATTTTTGGAACTACATTGTATTTTTGCTTGGCTTAACTTGATGTTCTCTCTCAGCTTTACAGTTTCTGTTAAGAAAGATATTGAGTTGCCACATCTGTTGTGGCCATTTGATTATAGTTCCCCATTGAAAATTTCATTTTGATTTTCACATTTGGGTAAATCACCTAATGCAGTTTACAGTGTGATTTCTGGAGAGTTCCAACCCTTCTAGTAGTGCTTAGAAATATCAGTGCAAATATTTGGCTTTATCACATTTAAAAGTATTGTTGTCAGAGGCAAATAACATAGAAATTAGAGTTTTGACATATTTGTCAAGGAGGGAGCTATAAGGAGGAGGTGTAGTGGCAGGAGCCTCTGGAAAACACCGACTAAAATTTAAAAAACCAGTCTCCAACTTTCCCATCTGCTGTGCTCCGGTTTTCTCCTGAAAATACCAAGCTTAATGAAACATACATCCTGAATACATTGAATACCAATCACCAACTCCTGCCCAGTTAAATGTTTACTCTGATAAATGAGTCTCCTGCACAGCTGTTCAGTGTTATAATTTCTTATGGTGGCTAGTAGCTCATTTCCATCTTTGAAGTGCTTTTCTAAAACCTTGGAAAGAACATTTAGTTTTGAAATTGAGCAGATTAGTGATAATCTCATTAGCAATCTGGAAGGTAATTTTTATTTAATGGGTGGCTTCTCTATGAATCTTGGGAAATTCCGGGAATTCATTATCACTAAACTTTCTGCTCAAAAATGTCTTAGCTAAATGGGAAGGCCTATGTCATGCTCACTAGTGTGAATCTGAACTCTTAAAAGAACCAGCAGCCTTGATAAATACCCTGAGAGTGATGAAGTAGAATGTATCAGTCAGTGTTTACCACAGTAATGCTGCATAACAAACTACCCCCAAAGTCTAGACCACAAAACAAAAATAAATTATTTCTAAAGCATGAATATGTGAGTCAGCTTGTCTGGACTCAGCTAGAATTGGTTTCAGGCCAAGGGTTTCCATTTAGATCTGTTTCAAATATTTCATTTTTCTGAGACAAGTGGACATTCCCCAAGGCATATTCTCATGTTGATGTCAGGGTGCAAGAGGACATGCCTAATCATGCAAGTGTATCATATGATACTCCATTAGCCAAAGAAGACACGTGGCTAAACCCAAAGAGGCAGAGAAATATATTCTGCCTGACGTGGGAGGAACTGCAAAAACCACAGGGCAAAATGTATGGATACAGGAAAGGGCAAAGAATTGGAGCCAAAAATTCAACCTACCACATGTAGCTTCTTTTGGAATGTGTCAAATGATAATAAAATAAAATTTGAAATGTCTTATCATGACTTATAGCATGTGCACACTCTTTTCTGGTCCTATTTGTAAAGGTAAAATTTACCAGCTATAGCGCAGTGATAATTTTAAACTATTCCCTCTTTTAAATTTTTTTCAAGCATCAGAATGCCCTTTTAAAGCAATTTTATATAGACCTCAATTTATGAAATGGATTATGGTGGAACTGCACAGACAGAGAGGCAGGAGTTGGAGACAGAGTTGCCAGGTAAAATACAAGATGCCTCATTGAATGTGAATTTTAGGCAATGAATATTTTCCTAATATAAGTATGTCCCATCATGTCCCCTTGTTTGTTTTTTCTCCTCGGTTGCCTCCTTCTCTGCTATCCCCTCTTCCTCCTCCTGCTAAATCTGGCAACTCTGAGAACAGCACATAACTCTGTCTATTCCGCCTCCTCCTTTGCTATCTGCAGTAGTTGAATGCACCCCAATACCCATGTCCTGTCAGACAGGATCATGCTTCTATCCTTCTCTGGGCTGTGGCAACAGTGGGTTTCTAGATCCAAACTTGTATTCCTCAGGCTCTTCCATGGGAAGCACAGTTCAGAAATGCCTCTATCCCACAGTGCCTCCTGACCCTGTCCTGTGATTCCCTTGGGAAAATTGTTGGGGAAGACACTGAGACTGGACTGAAGACTGAGCCTGGAATAACAAACCAGAGACTAAGAGAGGCTTTCCCAGAAGTCATTTGCATTAGATGGTGGAGTAAGCTCCACAAAAAAAGACACATAAAATGGTTTGGAAAAAGAGTTCTGATGTTTAAAAGAATAATTAAAGGAAGGAATAGTTCAAAATCCCATGCCATGAGAGTTTCTGATTAGTGGAGTGGTTGATTCCTCATTGAGCACTTGAAAGATGATTTTTTTGCTCACGTTAGAGGTGTTGTGGACAAGCTTATGCTGGCTGCCAAACTCCCCCTCCACCAACCTCTGTAGTGGAGCAGTTCCACCATCAGCATCTCATATGTTGAGATTATGAACGACCTTGTTTGAGACAATCACAGGCTCTTGGTGGACAAGGCAAGCACTTGAGGTAGCTCTACTTGCCTTCTAGGAGCTTGGCTTCTCTGACCCTCTGTCCACACTATTTCTGCAGAACAATGAACACTTATGTTTAGACAGGGAAAGTCAGCACTGCTGAAATTGATGTGATCGATTTTATTCCTTCAATGTAGGGATTTAAATTCTGGGGAGTCAGGGGAAAACCTCAGGCTATACTGAAATGGAAGTTGCTTTAGATTTATGTCTCTGTAAATCATAAACAGATGGGCACATAAAGCCTATGGACTGTTGTATTAAAATATTGCTCCTTTAACAGCATTTAAGTCTTCCTGAAGCGTTTAATGAGTGGGAAATATTTAATCTGCTTTCATGCAGACATCAGCAGTGAACTCAAAAGTTCTGGAAAAAAGGAGTTAAATACTTCGGTTTTGTTGGTTTAATTTTCCATATTCAAAGGAAGTCTAGAAAGCAGACGTCTCAGGAAAACTTGGATGACGACCTTGCTGCAGTTAGTTCTGGTGCTGGAGGAAGGAGAAGGATGGAGGAGATTTGAACACCCTCCCTTATTTGTCAGGAGCAGGCTGAAGTCACGGGCATCAGCATATTCTTTGGCCTGTTGTCTCCCCATCCAAAAGATAAACAATGCATTTATTTTATTCACTTACTTCAAACACTCACTGAAAAGGAAAAAAAGCAAAAGCCAATTTCCATGTCTCAAACAGGACAGAAAATTCTGTTTGCTTTGGAAATCAAAAGCCTGCAAACACATGGAAACATTTGGGCAGAGTGGGAAGACCTTAGAAACTAGAAAATAAAACACAATAGAAAAGCAATCCACAGTGATCACAGGTGATGTGATCATTGCCACTTTAAATGTATTTTGGGAAAAAAAAGTTGATTCTCCTCAGTGCCTTGCTCTTTAAGACCAGAAGATTTTATTTTGTTTGTTTTAGGAGCTGCAGCAATGTGGTGCTATTATTACGACTGGCAAAGAGGGGTTCTCTGTTTTGCAGAGAGGACTGTAAAGCACCCAGAGCCATTGGCTTGCAATTTATGTAATCACATTAGGTGGCCCTGATACCATTTTCTGGGTGAAAAGAAGCTAAGAGCATGCCTGCAAAGGGCTTTGCACACATGACATGCTCTGGGAAGGCAAAGCCCCTTACCAACGTGTTACCAGCACAGCTTCCTCTCTCTGGATGAACTTGAAAGCACAAGGCTCTGTTCACTGGAAACCAAAAAGCGCTCAGCATTACAATACAATTTCACTTCATGATTTCCGCGAGAGATATTCGGGAAATTCTATTCTACAAGTAGTTTGGAACTGCAGTTACAGCATTAAAGACGTAAACATTTTATTCTCCTGCAACCTATATGGCGCATTGGATACTGCTAATTATCATAAGAATGGTATGGCCATAGGATAAATCAAGCCATCTGCAAGGTGACAAATCTGACAAGTGCATGTAATAGTCATGGGGAAGGAATGTGTGAGAGAGATCAGTGAACAGTTTTATTTATTGCTCATGATAGCACCACTCCTAGTTGATTAGGGCTGCTTTTGTGTAGCTTTATGAGGCAGAATGGCCTTCTTTCATACTTGATAATTCATTGGAGATGCTAAGATGAATAAGTTAAGCTCCCGTCAAAGTGGGAAAACAACTAATCGAATTTGCTCATTTCTGGACACACATTATTTAATATAAATTTTCCCACTGCCACTTTTATACCACTCCCACATTTTGCTAAACTATTTTTATTTCTAAAGGCCCCTGGCTAGAAAATGAACAAGCTTGGATTTGAACCCAGATCCGTTTGAGTATAAAACCATCTCTCGATTCCACTACATGGTCACCAAGATAAGGATAGCCTTAATTTCCATTTACACAGTCAGTTTACTGAAGCCTCAGTAAAACATAAGTGGCCCTTTATATGCACAGTTAAAAAAATTTTTAGTGCATGACAGAATCATGTAATTGTGACCACATATGTATATGTCAAGTGGTACTTTGCACATGCTCTTTTGGCCCTGAAGCAAAAAAATATTTCCTCCAAAATTAATAGTTTTGTAGAATCTGACAAAAGATGAAATATTGTGATATCCACTGGGAAACACCCCATGCTATGTATCTGGAGACCCAGATTCTGGCCCGTCTTGCCATTGCCAAACATGCAACTTTCCTCTTTTATAATTTCCTCATTGTAAAATGAGGTCAATAAGTGGAACCAGCAGACAAACCCCAGGCCAGCATCTCCAGGTGTGGATAAGGAGACCCCAGGGGCAGAGGCAGGGCACATGTTGGGGGTTCCACAGATTTGCTGGATGCAGCCTGTTTTGAGGAGGCCATTTAAGTGTTCATAAGCCTTCCTTAAAGGCCAAAGTCAGGCCATATTCTGAACAAACTTCAGGGGAATGCCACTAACTACAGCCACATAAGGTGTAATTAGAAGTAGCAAACTGCTCCATTTGGCTCCTTGTGTGATAATTCCCCTGTGTAATGTATCTGCCTAATGATAATTGTTCTTAATATTTATTCTCTGAAGATCTGGTTGCTCTGAAATTTTGTGATTTTTTTCTGTACTAATTCTTGGGGAAGGAAAGAGAGATCCAAATCCTGCTAGACATCACCTTGATTATAACTGACTGTGTGTGTGTGTGTACATACATATATATGTGTGTGTGTATATGTAAATGTAAGTTAATAAGTATCACGTATATACACACATATGTATCTATACATTTATACACGTATTGTATATATAAATGTATATACATATACACATACACGTTTTTCTGGAATAAATTTTCAAGTTAAAAGAAAAAATTCTTGTGTGTGTTTGTGAGTGTGTGTGTGTGTGTGTGTGTGTGTGTGTGTATTAAAGAGAGAGAACAAGGCCGGGTACAGTGGCTCATGCCTTTAATCCCAGCACTTTGGGAGGATTGCCTGAGCCCATAGTTCCAGACCTGCCTGGGCAACTTGGCGAGACCTCGTTTCTACAATAAATAAAAATTAGCCAAGTGTGGTGGCACGTGCCTGTAGTTCCAGCTACTTGGAAGGCTAAGGCAGAAGGATCGCCTGAGCCCAGAAGGTCGAGGCTACAGTAGCCGTGAGTGTGCCACTGCACTCCAGACAGAGTGAGAGATTCCAACTGAAAAAAATACCCACAGAGAGAGAGAGAGAGAGAGAGAGAGAGAGAGAGAGAGAACAAGAAGGAATGAATAAGCTTGGTAGAGCCCAGAGCCCACTCTCTGCCCTGGGTTTAGACAAAAGATTGCTAGAAATCACTAGAAATACTTTGGACTTAAGTTGTTTTCCAGGATGGCTCTCTACTTACTGATTTGTCTCAGAATATACAAGCAATGAGACAGGATGTGTGATTTAACATCTGACTTCACAAAGCTAACCAAAACAACACTTTCTGATAGAATGTTCTGGGATGATGGAAATGTCCTCTATGGTAACCACCAGCTACATATGGCTACTGAGCTCTTGAGATGTGGTTAGTATGATCAAGGAACTGAATTTTCTCAAAATTTAATTTCCATTCACTTTACATCTAAATGGCCATAGGGACCTAGTGACTACCATACCAAACATCACACATTCAAAGAGACACAAATTCAAAGGGACACATTTCGATAAATGTCCTACTAGTTGGTCCCTCCTTGCTGTCATTTAACCACATGATCTTGGCACATTAGGTTTTCATTTGTCCTCAGCTTTTCCAAAGTGGACTCTGAAAGGACTTCCAATCTGGAATCCATTCTATTCCAGGAGACAAAAGTGAAGTAGAGGGCTGAAGAATGGAAAAGAAAAACCTGACAAATCTTTGTTGCATCTTCATTTTTTAATTCTATTTTTTCTACTACCATTAAAAACCATAGTAAACACCGACCACCAAGTACATAGTAGTGTTTATTTTTTGTCTGAAAGTGTCTGCCCTAAATTGTTCATGTGAAACGGGTTTTCTTTTTCTGTATAGCATCTGGAGAGATTTTTCTAAAACTTGATTCACTTAATAACCTTTGCCGCTTCTCCCAATGCTCTAAGGATAAAGCACTTCTGGTCCAGAACTCTGGGTTCCACTTATACCCTGCGGTCTGCCATCCTATCCGGGACCTGGTTTCTGGGTTCTTTGGCATTCTACATGATGCACCTCAGCCTGGGACCCTTCTGCCTGCTCCTCCTATCCTCCTCTTTGATGTTCCAACTCCTGTCATCCCATAACAGTATAGAAGTCACACCAGCTGTCACTTTTCTGGGGCCAGGGAGGAAGTGAATCACAATGGTTCGGAGTACAGGCTCTGCAGTGAGACGGTCATAAGCCTTTTACTGTCACCTGCCTTTGGTTGTGTCAGGTGTTTCTCTGTTGTGCTCTGGTGGTGGTACCCTGGCTGTACCTTTTAATACCTTCGAATTGCATTGTAATAATCTGTTTGCTTATCTGTCTCCTCCACTAACCCAGGTTTTTCAAACTGCAGGTCATAAAATGAACTTAGGGCATGGTGGTTGGAATTTTAAAAATAAGTAGAATAGAATAGAAAATATCAGAATTCATGGCTTTTTCATTAATAGTGTTTTGTGAAATTATAATTGTTTTATTTTTACAAGCATACATAAAAATATATTTGTGTATGTTTTTGTTCATTGAATGATAATATAAAATTATTTTTAACTGTGAATTGGGATTGAAAAGGGTTTTAAAAAGCACTGCTAGACTAAAACTTCTGGAACATATGGTCAGAGGCATATTCATGGTTTTATCTCTAGTACCTAATGCTGTGTCTGAACCACTGACCTGAATAAATATGTTTTGAGAGAGGCCGGATGGGGAGGCAGAATAGAGGCCAGAGGAAGGCAGGCAGCCTGCCAGAGGGAGACAGGACCAAGAGCTTTGTCAGTGAGTCCAGCCCAAGCAAGCACTATTACAAGATGCTGTAAGACGTGGAGATCATGTTGGTGTTTATTGTGGTGTCAGTGGACACAGAAGGGCTGAGCAGTGCTTCAAGTGAGTCCTAAGGGGAAGGTCAAGATTAGAGTCAGGCCAGGTTGGGATTCAAAGTTTCAAGTCTGCCTTGACCAAGGTAAAGTCATCATTTGAGTGTCAGGACTCAGGTTCTGCTTTGCTGCTTCTGACCAGACCTTGTCCAAGAGGTACCCAGTGGCTCCCTCTATATGACCCTCTCTCCTACCTTCTCTCCCAAGCCTTTCCTCTCTTCAGTACTCTCATCTGCAGACTCCTTCTCAGTGTTCTTCTCTTGCCACGCCAATCCTGAGTTAGGCCCCGTGGTGGAAAGGAGAACAGAGTTATTTCCTGAATCACATTCTTTGTCAATCAGATGCAGGACCCATCTCCCAAAGCCCAGTGTCACCCTTTCCCAGATCAGTTTCTTTAAGTCCTGCTTCCTGTCCTATTGTGCTAGCCCCGTGCCATTCCCTCCCTCCTTGTCTTTTGTGAGCCAAGGGGAGTGTTTTTCACTATAATATCAGAATATGGCTGTAAGGAGGCTGAAGGGAGAGAGTTCGGTCTGGGAGCCTGCAAACATCAGTTCCTGAGTTGGTCAGGCATAGACACAGATGTGCAAATGGCGATGGCTGGTGAACCCAGGGGAGGAGCTTTCTACAGCAAGCATATTTATCCTTGTGGCTTTTTTTTTTTTTTTTGGTGAAGCTCTTATTTAGGAGGGAATTCCACGTGTTTTCTTTTAGGTGAGTAACCAGCCCAATGCTGGCCAAGAGTGCCAGCAGGTTGGCTCTTCCTGGGACTATGGCCTGTAGACAAGTACCTGCTTCTCTGGTAGTGAATATGGGGGGAAAAATAGGAATGAATATCAGGCTAGAGATCCTGAAGTCTTTTCGAGAAACCAAAATGCCTTTCTAGCTCCTACTCTGCATGGCCACTGTGGCATGTGTGATCAATCCATATGACAGATAATTCTCACATCTTAGGCACTGGAACTTGGAATAAGCTTGCTGTTCTTGAATGCACATTTGTTGTCTGCCTTCTGCATTCACAAAGCAAGGGATGGGAACCTTTGCCATCTCCTGAGTACCTACTATGTGCCAGATATTGTACTTGGCACACAGTATAACTTGACTTTCCTAATTCTCTTCTTTATCTGTGCAATCAGTTTTTCAAGTCCTTTTCTGTCCCCCAGACTGAAAAGACGATGATACCCAGGAGTCAGATGCAAAACTACAGTGTTAAACCCAGGTGCCCCGTCCTAGAAAAGTGGAAGTTAAATATTTGCTTAAAGGGCTTTGTCTCTTCTGATTACTAATAAACAGTGGATCTCAAACTTTTAAAAAGCATAGCACACTTTTTTCAAATGAAGTTTTGGAATAGTAAACAAAAACAATATTTAACAAAGCAGAGATGTTATTCTGATTGAAGGAGTTTAAGAGTAGAGCCTAGATCCCCAACCACGAGGACCTCCAAGTACATTTTTACTGGTCCTTAAAGTCTTTGGGATATTCTGTGGAGCACAAAACAATCATAGTAGCCACCTCTACCAAGGGAATTCTCTGCATCATAGAATGTTGTTAACTTTGTATATGCAGCATTCCTTTGCTACTCATGCTATTAATCCACAAGAGCAGAAATTTGTAGGTGTATTATTATTATTAGTTGCAGCATTAGTATCAGTGTTATCATCCTCATTCAGCAGAATAATAAACTGAGGCTTTAAAAGTCTAAACATCTTCCTTAAGTAGCAGGACTTGGATTTAACTCTAGATTGTCTAACTCTGAAGTCAACATTCTTAACTATTATTCATTCATTCAACAAATATTTACTGAGCAAATTCTATAGGTCAAGCATGCACAAGGTCAACAAAACAAGCAAAAATTTCTACTCTTGTGGAGTTGACAGTTTACTCTGGGAAAGTGGGTGGGAGGATATAATCAATAAATTAAAAGTAAGAAACAGTGTGTTAGATGGCGATAAGTGCTCTGAAGGACAATAAAGTGAAAAGGACAGTAGAAAATATGGGGGGGGGTTACAAATATAAATAGAGTCAGCAGAGGCCTCCTTGAGAAGGTGAGCACTGTGATATTTTAGCTAAATTTGAAAAGTAAAACAACCTTGGGCCAAAGAAAGATACTGCTGCATCAGAAGTTATTAAATTCTAATAATTAAATGAGGTAAATGGAAAGATGAACACAACTTTGAAAACAAGCCTTGCTAGTGGGTAAAACTTATAGGGACTAGTTAAACATTGATATGGTTAATTCATAATGGTTATGACTTACAAATGCATAAAAAGGTATCCTCCCCCACCAGCATCTCTGTCCAGAATTTTTTGACATAGGAGAAAAATTGTTCATGGACATATGTTCAGGGTATTTTGCCAAAGTTATGGATGCAGGGCATTCCACTGACAGCAGCAATCACTCAGGGTGTGCTCGTTTTGACGGTGGCTGCGGGTTTTGATTAGGAAGGATTTCCTTGCTGGTTTCAGTTGAACGTTGGTGCATCCTGTTCCTTCACAGTTTGCTTGGCAGCTGTTCTATTGCAAACCCAGGCGAGATCTGATAAATTTAGCACTGATTAAAAACGGAATCCTTGAGCTGTAAGATGGGTTAAGGTACAATTGCTTGGCACAACTGTTTTCTTTCCTTCTTAGGGAAATAGCTCACTGGGAAAGCCTGGTGCAAACACACAATTTGATCTCAAACTTCTTAATTGCCCATTAACTTAGGCAATTACTTGCTTTCTAAAAAAGTCCGTGTTCTTTGTGAGATCAACTTATGTTGTCTATAAATTACCCGTAGTAAAACCAGAGTAACAGACCACAAGCGAAAGAGAAGCAAGACTGAATTTGTGCCTGATTGTTAGGCTGGTCATGAGGTTACAATTTGTAAGCAACAGGGGTAGCAATGATCAATTAGAAAGCTTCACAGACGTGATGATTGAATTATTATATACAGAGCAGGCTTTCCATGTGGTCAAAACAGAATCTCCCATTCACTCAAGTTCAACGAGCTCTTCTTTAACAACTACCATGTACCAGGCCTTGGATAAGAAGCTGAGTTTACAGTGATGAACAGTGATGGTAAAGTCATTATAGAGTGGCTGGATATGGGCTCCAAAATGTCAATTTCATTTTGGACTGACAACAATGCCACAGTATCCACCATTGGGGTCATTTCTTTGTACTAGAATATTTTCTGCTGAAAATTCTTGGCAAATGTGAATGCATCCCCTGGAAAAAGGTAAAGTATTAACCATGACACATTAGCAGAGCTTTCTGACAGAATGGGCAATTCATTTGTTTAGAAAATAATGACTATTTTCTTTTTAAATTATTTTTAAAAAATTTTATTTTAAAGATGTGGGATACAATTCAGGGTTAGGTATATAAATGGTCATTGTACAGGTAAATTCTAGTAGGTATTTTGGGCACCTATTATGTGGCAGGCATTGTTTGAATGAAACAGATGTTAATTTTCTGCTTCTCCAAATTTACAATTTTGATAAGAGGAGAGAGAGAGAGACAGACTAACACATATTTAGATGATGTGTCAGATAATGAAAAATAAAGCTGGGTAAAGAGATAGGGAGGGATAGGGCTGGGGTATGACTACTTTGAACTGGGTTATCAGGAAAGAGCTTTTAAAGAAGGTGGCATTGAACAGAGACTGAAAGAAAGTAAGGGAAAGAGATAAGCAGTGATCTGGGCAGAAGAACCAGGAAGCACCAAGGTCCTCAGGTGGGAGGGGCTCTTGATGTGACCCATGAATATGACAAGGAATCCAGCATGGCTGGAGGTCCAGGGAGTCATTGTAGCAGATGCAGTTTGACAGGTAGCAGAGGGAATCATGCAAGAAAATACACCAGTAGATTTGGATGGGAGATTAGACCCTGGTGTAACTAGCAGGTGGGTACTAGGTAGAAGCGGTGAGAGAGGTGGACAAATTGAAAGGGAAAACAGAACTGGACGAGATGAACCGAAGTGTCCAAGGACTACTTTCTCCTCTCTCATATTTTTCTATCCTGGAGTGGTCCCTCACTATGCTTCATTATCTCCCATAATGCTATACACTCAAGCTTGCCCATGGGCTGAGTCACAGCTGGCTCAAAATCAGCCTGCTTTTACTAATGTTTCCTTGCCTCTTCTTCCTGGACCAGCTTCTTGGAAAACCAATCAAACTAGACTAAGAGTCAGGAGATGCGGTTTTCAGCCCTGGCTCTACCCTCAGCAAACATGTGACTTGGGGCATGTCCTCGTTTTGAGTGAGGATCTCAGGGCCAGGAAGAAAAAGTTCAGCACCAGCTTCCTGGAATGCATAAGCACTTGCTTTTATTCATGCATTTACTTTTACCCTATTTTTTCTGTATTGATGCTCATCAACTCTATTCTTTGACAGTCCACAGGCCCTAATCAAATAAATACCCAGTAGAGGCTTCCACAGAAACATAAGGAATCCCAATCTGTGGACAAGGGACCTGAGTTCAGTAGAGACACATGCCCTTAAATCAGTGATTTCCCATTTTAGTGCCCTACAGATCAACTGGGAACTTGTTTGAATGCAGATTTCTAGAGAATTTCCACAGACTTTTGGATTCAGTGAGTTTGAGATAAGGCCCAGGATACTATCAATTTAATAAGGCCCCCGGAGGATATTGAATCAGACAGTGGTGGGTCATTGTTTGATAAACATCGAGATACATGACTGTAATAATCATAATATTGGGGGGGTGTAGGTGGTGGCGGTGGTGGTGATGACGGTAGTGTTTGTAGTAGTCAAAGCAGAAGTGGTCAGGGCAGCGGTGATGCTAATAGTAGTAGTAGTGATGGTAGCAGTGGAATAGGTATTGATGGTGATGTGCTCATGGTTGTGGAGATGATGGTATTGATTGGAGATAGTAGAAGCATTAATGGCAGTGTTGGTGATAGTGGTAGTCATGGTGGTGGTGGTGGCTGTAGTAGAGGTGATAATGATCGTTCTGAGGCAGTACTGCTGATGTTGCTCAGTTTCCCTGGGGACCCACTCTACCTGGTGAGGAAGAGTTCACAACATTCACTGGAGTTCAACCTCTGTTTCTCTAGATACATGACCTCTGTTGACTTCACCTCTTCCTGAAAAAATCTCTCTCAAGACCTGAAATGTAAATTGACTGCCAAGGTTGTTCTTCCAGGTGACCACAGACATTATTCTTTATATTTAGCTAAATAGCTCGTGTTTATTGAGTGCTTATTATGTGGTAAGTATTGGGGTTGCTCATTAAATACTTAACACAGCCCTATGAAATAGATGCTATTATGACTGGTTGAAAGATAGGGAAACCAAAGGTTAAAAGATTCAAGTGATATCTAGTACTTGGTTGAATCAGACTTAAGCATAGAGAGCTTTTCGTGGATTCTGGAGTTAGACTGACTGGGATGTTTAATCATTTTCCAGGTGCCTGGCATATGGCAGAAACTGATTAGGTGTTTGAATGAGTAAATAAAGCAAGATCATTGTTTAGGAGTGAACCAGATAATGCATTTACTGAAACTTCATTGAATGCCTTTTAGTCTATAAGAAGTGAAGTGGTACTAAAATCTAAACATTTACCAGGTGATGGCAAGTATTAGTTTCCAACATCTGATACCTGGCATATGGTTAATGCTCTGAATAAATTCTTATTAAATCAATCAGTGAATAAAATGTTTTTCTCATAGAGTTTGGTGAATAACTCATGATAAAATATTCACAGATGATTCAAAGAGTATTTGACCTTGTATATATTGTTTTTAATAGTGGAATCTGAGAAAGCAGTTTTGTAAGATACAGGGTAAGAACCTGCCCTGAAGGGCAGATCAGGATGCATACAAGAAAGAATAAAGTTGTCATCTGGGGACAATCTTGCATCAGCACTAGCAGAATGAGCAGTTGCTTATCCAGACTGGGGGCGGTGACACAACAGATTTCTCCTCCACCTTCTCCCTGACACTTTAAATCTCTTTGTGAGGAGGTCAGTCATAAATCTCAGTAAGATTGAAGGTTTCAAATGCAACTGACCCCTAGAAAGGAAAGATTTTGGCTTAGGTTTTCTCTGAAAAGAAAGTGACTGGAATCTGTCTCCTGAGAGCACTTTAAGTAGGGTTGAATAGGGAGTAAAAGGGAGGGCAAAGGAAGTTGTTGGAACAAAGGGATGCTGGGCTCCACCAACTTTGAGTGTTTGCGTAGATTCACTCTGTTCTGATGTCTTTTCTCCTCTCACATCTTGAACTACTTCCCCAGCCCCCTATTAAGTTCCATTTTTGCTCCAAGAGAAGTATAAATCTGCACAGGAATGAACAGCTTGCTGTCTTGTCTGTTGGAATGAAAGGATCAGTGTGGGTTCCACTGCTCTATACCTGAATAAAAGAACCAGACCATAGACTGGGGACTCTATCTTTCTCTGTGTGATGTTCTCAAAATATCCCCTTTAGTCTCACCGTAGTAAGACTGACCAGGTTCTCATAATTTCCTTGTAGCTTCCATTTGAGAGCAGAAACTGTGCATTTTATCTGGAAATGTAAAAAGCAAGCAAGAAATAAAGCTTCCCTGCAAGCACAGGCACCTCAGAGAAAAGCAATTATAGTCTTTGATTATGAAAGAACACTCTTAAGAGAATTTACGTTAAAATATTCCAGCCCCGTCTCCCTTTACCTTTCCTAGAAGAAGGTTTTCTGGGCAATAGCAGAAGTATGAGAAAGGCCCCAATCATTTGCAAGGTCTGGCTCCAGCTAAGCTCCACGGCCCAAGTAAGTGAATGGTGCTATTTTCCATTTTGCTTTGGTCTGGTAGAGCATTTTAAAGAAATGGTGTACTAACTCCAAAGTGTTTAGGTCTGCAAGTCTTTTAAGAAAATGTAATTTGGACTTAATACATAGTCATCATCTTCCTCCAGGAACTATATTCTTGAGGGTTTTCACAATGCTTAACAGCTTGCCAGTCACACAGGAAACTTCCCGGGGATCTTGAGGGGAGGACTTAGATGTGCAGTCACAGCACTGAACAGGGAACTTTGTACAATGTTGCCGATTTTCAGTATGGGGTTCATCTCAAGATGGCTACTTTGTTTTCTCTGTAGGGAGAGTAACAATAATGACCTTGGCTTGTCTCATTGCCTCCAATGTGAGGTACTGGTACAAGTGTTCTTTTCCCCCGTATGTTAATTCCACAAGCATTCATTATGGGTCTGCTCTGTTCCAACTCTCTATTGGGTGACAGGGTAAAAGTGACAAAGCAAAGTCCCTGCCTTTAGGGCTATCACTTGTTAGTAGGAAAAAGAGAAATACAAGCAAATAATTGCAACGTACTTAAGTGCAATAACAGATATGATCTGGATGTTGGCTGGTCCTCTGTGACCACTGGCAATCTAGGGAAGATTGGCTGAACCACTCTTCTCCCTTGTCCAGTTTCACACACATGGATCCCCAAAGCACTCTTTCTTCTACTTGCCTCTATGGAGTCCCAAACAAATTCTTCTCTGATTTCACGTCAAGGAGTCCTACCACATTTTCCATGGTTTGGAAGCCAGCTGACACCTACGCCTTCAGAAATTCTGTGTCTATTAAGATAAGTTTTTCACTTGAATTCAAAAGTATACACCAGGAAGGGAAAGAGTGTGATTCACTCCTCTTGCAGATCATGAACGGCTTCACACAGAATAATGATTGATCTGGATCTTGAAGACTAAGTAAGAGCATTGCAAATGTCAAATGCTGTGTTTGTAAGGTACAGGTCCCATTCTCCACAGAAGTAGCAATGCCTTGCTACCCTTTCCTCAAACTGTTTTAAGACCAACAGTCCTTAATACCCTGGTTGCTCAGACAAATAAAGCTTTCCCTTCACTGGTCTCTGTGTTACTCTCTAATTTGACAACAGACATTTCTTGAGAGCTGCTATGAGAATGGAGATGACATGGAAGGGTGTGTGTGTGTGTGTGTGTGTGTGTGTATGTGTGTGTGTGTGTTTAAAGAAATGGGACAGAATTCTACTATGTGGGGACAGGCCAGGAGTGAGTAAATTAGTGTGAGTTTTCTACTTTGCAGTGTAGAATGTAGGCAAACAAAACTGAGGATTTGGGTTTTTTTTGTAAGAAGACAAAACAAACCAACAAAGGAGAAGAAGGGTTTCAATAAAAGTCTTGCAGTACTCTAAACATCAGGATAACCCATTCCTAAAATTCCAGCAAGATGGACATACATAAGACGAGAACTCAGTGATTGAAGTGCCAATAGTAAGTCAGATGCTCCTGGATTACATATTAAAAACATGACCTTGATCTCAAACGAGGCAAAGTGGGGACCAAAGAGAGGCCCAGACTTTACCTGTATGATGACCACTGATATACCTAATCCTGAATTGTATCCCACATCTTTAAAAGAAAAAAACAACAACATGATTTCAGTCGGTCACTTCCTGATTTGCACTTTAATTCATACAGTTCATAAGAAGAGATTTAGACGCGTTTCTCTTTTTTTCTCTTTCCAGGTGCCTTGGGGGTGAATATGATGAGGACTGAAATAGCGAGACCACATATAGGGCACCATATTGGATGTCTACTGCAAAGGTTTCTTTCTTTCTTTCTTTTTTTTTTTGAGTTGGAGTCTCACTCTGTCGCCCAGACTGGAGTGCAGTGGGCACTCCCGGCCACGGTAACCTTGACCTGCTGGGCTCCGGCGATCTTTCCTCGTCAGCCTTCCAAGTAGCCGGAACTACAGGCGAACGCTACCACGCCCGGCTAATTTTTTTTAATTTATTGTAGAGATGAGGTCTCGCCAAGTTGCCCAGGCGGGTCTCGAACTCGGGGCTCAGGCAATCCACTCACCTCAGCCTCCCAAGGCACGGGATTAATGGCTGAGCCACCGAGCCAGGCTACTGCAATAGTTTCCAACCCATGACCTACACTTCACCTTCTACTCTGAGCAGATCCCTCAGTGAAACACAGTACCCTGTCTCATGGACCCTGTCCATGCCCCAAGTATTCAGTAGGATTATTTAATTTACCTATTTCTCTCATGATGACCAAAGGAAAATATAGAGAAGAAGAGAGCTGGGAGAGAGACATTATAAACAGATCTTTCTTGTTCTGAGTGGTGTACTGTCTGTTTCTTTCCTCCAGAGGGTGGTAAGCAGAGAGATTATCACTGTGCAAATCAACAGCATTTACTGAACTCCCTACTGAGAGGTTGAGAGCTCTGACCCAGACATTAGATAGATTGGGTTGAACCCTAGCTCCTCTGCAACTTACCAGGTTGCCCAGATACCCAGCCCATGACTCAGCACTTCATCTGAGAAAATATAAACCTACTTCAAGGTAATATTCTAAAGAATAAGAAAATTAATATACTTCAAGCACATAATGTAGTAAAAACATAATACCAATAACATCAGTGCCACACTTTAAGTGATATAAAATAATAAAGAATACTTTTTTCCTTTGGAGGATAGATCACATTCAAAGCAGCAAATTAATTATTTTTTCTTAGAAAACAAGATATTTATCATATCTTTTAAAAAATTTTAGTGATTCTAATTGGAACCACTTCATTGGCCCGGCTCGGTGGCTCGGCCTGTAATCTCGCGCCTTGGGAGGCTGAGGTGAGTGGATTGCCTGAGCCCGCGGGTCGAGACCCGCAGAAAACTTTATTCAAAAAGTAAATGGAAAAAAATTCATACATTTTTTAATAAGGTATTGTGGGGAGAGAATAGAATGGAAGAATAAGAAAAAAATGATGATAGTGTGAGCAAAAAAGGGGAGTTTTTTTTCTGTTTCAATTTTCTTTCCTTTTTAAAATTTTTATTTTAAAGATGTGGGGGTACACTTCAGGATTAGGTATGCTATAAA
>CAUYQG010025440.1:0-13262 GCA_963574415.1 Tarsius wallacei
TAAATGATTACTTGTGTTTAATAAAGTGGGCTTAAACATGAGAATAAACAGGTATACTATATAGTTAGTTGTAATGTTTTGGAGAGGAACACAATTTACATTTTGGTTACAAAAATGCAAGGCAGGGGCAGATAGAGAGCAATGTATGCTTCTATTGGTGTAAAGAAATGCCTCGATTGTTCATTACTGATTGCTTGGGTTAATGTTGAAAGGCCTTGACCGTGCAGTAATGAGATTGAATACCTTTTGCTTAGTGCAGTAATTTTTAATCATTTACAAAGTTGCTGAGGAATAATTTTATTATTGCAGTTAGAAAATGAGTCCATTAGGAAACAGCAATTGCCAACTGTTTATCCCTTACAGTTCCATGTAAAGAGAATTGTGATACCAATAGCTGTTTTCCATGAGACAATGGTCTTTAATTGGTGCTATAACAATTGGTATATAAATATTGGAATAATAACAGCTAGCAGAGAACTCCTTAAAGCTGTATTTTTTTTTCCCAGATGGTTATAAAGGAACCATTGTCTTCCTACAGTCTAAGTAGCCCTTACCTGCATTTTGTACTCTCTACAATATTGAATATTTTCATTTTTTTGTTTTGGCCTATTCCTCTGGTGCCATCTTTGATTGAAAAAACCCTTCAAACATTATACACACACACACACACACACACACACACATACACACATACACACAGGGTGTCAAAAAAAGAATATACATTTTAAGAAAGGGGAAAACTGTATTAAAATTGTAATGCTCAATGTATACCACTAACAAAAGATGAATAAAAGTCACATTTGACTTCTGCAATTACAAGAGGTGCTCAAAGCAGTTACCATTAACATCCAGACACTTCTGATTACAGCAAACTACTGCAGGACTTGTTGCTGTGCAAAGCCTCCCAGATCTTCCCTTGTGCACATCACACGCAGTACCATGCGTCTCAAACTTATCAAGAATGCATGTACTTGTTCATTGTGTTGGAGGTTCTGTTGCATACTCAAACTTCTATTACTATTGTACTTCCACAATATTCTCGAATTTTGAATACCATTTCAAAATGGTCTTGCACTCCTCGAATGACAATTGTGCTTCTGCCATTTTTTTCTTTGATTGTCCTGCCTGTCACATGGTGACACTAGCATTCATTTGATTAATGCCATCTTTTGAGCAACCATCATACTACACATTGCTGCCCTAATTTAATGTAACTTTGAAAAGTAATACATAGACAACATATCTTAAAATATGTATATATTATTTGGCACTCCTGGTAAATCCATATTTGCTTCTAATATGTAAGTGATTCATAAACTTAGGCTGCCAATTTGTATGAGGTTATTTCTCTTTGTTTGGGATATTTTTTTCTTCATTCAAAAAGTGGATGAGTGATTTCATTTCAGCTCGGAAACATGGAGAGCTGAAAAATACAGCATCCCCATCCCCACAACAAGAAAAAAATCTGGACATACTGAAAATTCATGGCTTTTCTTAAATTCATCAGAAAACCAAGGTAACAGGGCCAGATGTGAAAGGCTACATATAATATGATTCCATTTCAATGATATTCTGAAAAACCAGACCAATAGGAATGGAAAACAGGTGGGTGGTCAGGAGTCAAGGCTTGGGGAAGGGATCGACTACAAAGGGGCTACAGAGGGGAAATTTTAGGATGATAGAAGTAGAGTAGCCAACTACTCAACTTAGTTTTCCAAGACCTTTCTGGTTCTAAAACTGAAAGTTTTCCATCCCAGAAATCCCTCTTTCTTCCAGGCAAATCAGAATTGTCAGTGACCCTACATGGATGTGCTCTATCTGATACTGGTGACAGATACATGATTCTATGCTTTTGTGAAAATCTTTAGAAGTGGACATCATAAAAGATGCGCTTTGCTGTATGAAAATAAAAATAAGAAACTTCTTAAAAAGTCTATTAATTTATCATCCCAAGACACAATGCGTGTTATGAGAAATACCTAACTGTATTAGAAATGAAGAGTACCTTCAATGTTTATTGGCCATTTGTATGAAGTTATTTCTCTTTTGAGATAGTTCTGTCCATTCGTTTGCCCACTTTTTAATGAGGTTATTTGGTTTTTCTTGCTAATTTGTTGATTCTGGTTGTTAGTCCTTGGTCAGATGTATAGTTTGCAAATATCTTCTCCCATTCTGTAGGTTGCCTACTTGCTCTGTTGATTCTTTCGCTGAGCAGGAGATTTTTTGCTGAATTAAGTCCCACTTATTTATGTTTGTTTTTGTTGCACTTGCTTTTAGATTTCAGCTATAAATTCTTTGCCTAGACCAATGTCCAGAAGAGATTTTCCTAGTTTTTATTCAAGGATTTGTATGGTTTCAGGTCTGACATTTAAGTTTTATTCAATCTTAAGTAATTTTTGTATATGGTGAGATAGGGATCAAGTTTCACTTTTCTGCGTTTGACTGTGCCATTTTCCCAGCACCATTTGTTGAATAGGGTGTTCTTTCCCCAGTGTATGTTTTTGTCCGATGAACAGAAGATCAGCTGGTATTTTGGTTTGTTTCGAGATTATCTATTCTATTCCATTGGCCTACGTGTCTGCTCTTGTACCAACAAACATATGAAAAATATTCAACATAAATAATCATCAGAGAAATGCAAACTAAAACCACAATGAGATACCACTTTATACCAGTCAGAACGGACATTGTTAGAAAATAAAAAGAGCCAGGCTCGGTGGCTCAGCCTGTAATCTCAACGCTTTGGGAGGCTGAGGTGAGTGAATTGCCTGAGCCCACGAGTTCGAGACCCGCCTGGGCAACTTGATTCATCTCTTCAATAAATCAAAAATTAGCCGGGCGTGGTAGTGCGCGCCTGTAGTTCCAGCTACTTGGAAGGCTGAGGCGGAAGGATCGTTGGAGCCCAGCAGGTCGAGGCTGCGGTGGCCGGGAGCGGCCACTGCAATCTAGTATGGGTGACAGAGTGAGACGCCACCTAAAAAAAAAAAAAAGAAAGAAAGAAAAGAAAAAGAAACAATAGATGTTGGCATGGATACAATGAAAGAGAATGTTTTTACACTGTTGGTAGGAGCATAAACTAATACAACCTCTATGGAATTCAGTAGGGAGTTTTCTCAAAAAACTAAAAGTAGATCCACCATTTGATCCAGAAATCCCACCACTTGGTAGCTCCCAAAGGAACAAAGGTCGTTAAACAAAAAATACACCTGCACTCGCATGTTTATCACAGCACAAGTCACAATTGCAAAGATGTGGAATCAACCTAAATGCCTATCAACTGATCAGTTGATAATTAAAATGTGATATATATGTGCCATGGAATACTATTCGTCCATAAAAATAATGAAATAATGTATTTTGCTGCAACTTGGATGGAATTGGAGATCATCATCCTAAGTGCAGTAACAAAGGAATGGAAAACCGATTAACCACGTGTTCTCCCTTGTAAGTGAGAGCTAAGCTAAGGGTCTTCAAAGGTCTATAGAATGGTATAATGAACATTGGAGACTCAGAAGGAGGAGGGGAGAAGAAGGTGAGGGAAGAAAAATCATTTATAGGGTACAATGTGCACTAGTAGAAGGAACAAGTACACTTAAATTCCAGACTTCTTTACCACTATGCAATGCATCCATAACGAAAAGCCACTTGTACTCCTAAAACTGTTTAATTTTTTTAAAAAATTTTAAAAAGAAATGAAGAGTGGAGTGCTTGATAAGAATTTAGAATCTTTTCTCAAGAGCAGATAGGTTGATTTTAGTGAAGTACTATTATATAAATCTGCACATATTTGCAGGGCTATCATGAAGAAAATGGATTGAACCATTTTAGATCTGGCAGCATGATGTAACTCCTGGGTTTGTGCAATACACAACCCAAACAACTGTGTTCTGTGACCTTGCATGATTTGGCATAATTACTAAATATTTTGCCATCTAATTTTTCTCATTTATAAAATGAAAGAGTTGCAGTGACAATATATTTCACAGTTATCTTTTGAAACTCTGGACTTGGGAATTATTTGTCCATGCATTTAACTACAATGTCAAAAACTCTAGCTCTGTGATTTTGGCTAAGTTATTCAACTTATCTGTGCTTTGGTTTTATCTACTTAGAATAAACATTATAATTGTACCTATTTACTTAGAATAAACCATTATAATTGTATTTCTGGGTTAAAGGTAAAAGTTATCAAATATATAAAGAATAACACAATGCATGGCACATAATAAATATGGATAATACTATGTGCTATATATTCTAAGTGGATTGCTAGCATTAGCACTTGGAATTTTTAGTTTATGGATTTATGTCATACAGAAATATATAAAAACTAAAATGTCAAAATGTACATTTTTAGTTTAAAAATATCAGAGCTGCAATTTTTGTAGATTTAACTTAATCATCTACATACAAGAATGGAATTGACAAGAACATAGAACTACATTACAGGCAAGAAATAGTTATACATAACAGACAAAAACGTACAAAAAATGGAGCACTTTTTAAAAATCTGACCTTGGGTCAGGCCCTTTATACCACAGACATTAGACACCAGAATTAACCATATACCAGAATTAAAGTGTTGGGATGCTTTTTTCTAATTGACTGCCTCCACAGACAGTTGTGCAATTAATTACTTATTAAGACAGTAAGCCACTCATTAAGGATATGTGTATATATTGCATTCTGTAGGGGCCATGCAGAGCGTTAGTGATAGAAGTTATAAAAATAAATATGGGTAGTCATACGGATAAATGGAACAGAACTGAGAATTTAAAAACTAGGCATCATACATATGGTCAATTACATTTTGACAAGGATGCCAAGACAATTCAATAGAGAAAGAAAGGTCTTTTTAACAAACAGTGCTTGGACAACTGGATATCCACACACAAAGGACTAAACTTGGACCACTACTTCACACTATAGGCAAAAATTAATGCAAAATGGAAAGCGACCTACATGTAAGAGCTAAAACTATTATTAAAAAATAGACATAAATCTTTGTAACCTTGGATTAGGCAATGGTTCTTAGACATGACACCAAGAACACAAGTTCATTTAAAAAAGTAAATTTGGTTTCATCAAAATTAAAACTTTTACACTGCAAAAGCTACCATCAAGAAAGCAAAAAGTTACCTCCACAGAATGAGAGAAAATATTTTCAAATTATATCTGATAAGGGACTTGTATCTACAGTGTATAACAAACTCTTGCAACTAAGTAATGAAGACAAGTAGCCCAATTAAAATATGAGCAAATGATCTCAAAAGACATTTCTCAAAATAAGTTATTAAAATGGCCAATAAGCACATAAAAAGATACTCGGCATCATTAGTCACTAGGAAAATGTAAATCAAAGCCAGAATGAGAGACCACTTTGTATCATAAAATGAGAGCTGGAAAAAACAGATAGTAATAAGTATTGATTAGAATGTAAAATATTTGGAACACATGCACTATTGAGAAAAATTTTAAATGGTGCCACCACTTTGGAAAACATTCTGACAGTTCCTTAAAATATTGCACAGTTACCATATGACCCAGGATCTCACTCCTTAGACATATACCCAAGAGAACTTTAAAGACATCCACACAAAAACTTGTACATAAATGTTCATACCATCTCTGTCATAATACTCAGAAAGTTGAAACAACTCAAAGGTCCGTCAGCTGCTGAATAAATCATCAAAATATAGTATATCTAGGCAGTGGAATGATATTTGGCAATAAAAGTAATGAAGTACTGATACTTGTTATGGATAGATGAACCTTAAAAATATTATGCTGTGAAAGAAGTCAGTCACAAAAGGTGCCATATTTTATGATTCCATTCATAGGAAATGTCTAGATCTATAAAGATAGAAAATAAATTAATGGTTGTCTAAGGTTTGGAAGAGGGGATTTGCTTGGTGGAAGAATTAAAGAGTACTAATAGTATGAGGTTTCTTTTGGGGTGATGAAAATATTCAAATTAGATTGTAGTGATGATTGCACAACTCTGTGAATATATTGAAAACCCTTGTATTATACACTTTAAATGAGTAAATTGTATAGCATATGAATTGTATTATTTTAAAAAGCACTATCACTGAAGAGGTCCTAACCCAACCATGTAGAATGGCAAATGAATATATGCTTAGTTGTTTGTAGAAAAATATGTAAAGCCTCCTTGGAGCAAAGTAAGAAGAGGCCACACATTAATACGTTTTTATATATGTGTGTGTGTTTACTCTCATTATGTCAGAGGACTGGATTTGTGAACTCAATACTTAAGAAGTACTTCTATACAAAATGTACTTCAGATAATCAGTATATGTTCCTAACTAAAGTATAGATTAAAAACCTTATCTTTCCTACTTCATAAAAATTGAAAAGAACAAACAAGCATGAAACAATATCATGACAAATTACTTTGCAAATGCATGAACTATACCTACAAGTGCTTTTACATGTTAACTGATGTAACTATACCAATTTATATTTTCTAAGATAATTTCACATATATATTTTCATATATTGACATAGTCCATGTACATATAAATTTAATGACTCTATAAATTTATATAATGTATAGGAAGACAAAGTAGTTTTATCATAGCATACATTAAATAAATGTGATATAATATACATATAAAATAAATGTGATATCATATACATATAAAATAAGCCCTAAAAAACAGACCAGAAAATTTATCCATTTAAAATTGGCAAAGGAAAAACAGGGAATATTAGAATTATAAGGAGACTTGAGTAACCTATAGTCCGATTATTTCAAAAATAATTACAGAAAAAACGGATGCTTGCTATGGCTTCCTAATTCATTTTTCTGATGCCTGACTTCCCCCTCCCAAATGATCTCCTAAGCCTTTCTCTTCTGTTTCTATACATTTTGAAAACTGCTCTTGAAACTTTACATCTACATCTGTTAACTAAAATTTTCTAGCTTGGGCTGAATGCTTCCGCCTTTTCAGATGGTGTGGGAACCTGCTTTCTCACTCCTCATACGAGCAATCCAACTAAGTTTTGTTTATTAACACCCTTGATACTTATCATTTCTAATTCCATGGTGCACATCAGCATCTCTCTTGGGTGGTAGTGATGGTTTGAAAATGTTACTGAGGATACTCTGATATGTTCTCTACATTAGAAACACTACTTTGTTGCACAGGTATGTGAGCTTCTGTGAGTTCACCTATTTTCCCCATGTCTCTCCACCTGTCATTAAGAACGTCAGGTCAGGTCACTTTTGTCAGATACCTTGATTAAATCAAGACACCTAGTGTCTAAGGACATCCTCTGCTCTATTAGCTTAGTAAATCTACTTTAACAGAAAATATTCTTAGTTTGGTATTGCTTAAAAAATAATTTGTATCCATTCTTAGAGATACTTTCTTCCTTTTCTTGGGGTTTTACTGCCCAAAAACTTGTTCCACAGTTGTAGTAGGGATCTAAAGTGTAATGATCTTTATGCAGGTGTGCTTCACAACTGGACAAACTCTGAATCCCCACTTTGATTCTGGATTTTCTGGAGCAGTTAAAAAAAAAGACTTGAGACACCAGACCAGAGTCTCCAGTTTTACTGCCTCATTGTTAACGTCTTCCCATCCTCTTGCAACATTTTAATTGAGGTTGGTACTCATCCTAATACTGTTTTTATTCTTTGCCAGAACATTTTATTTTCTGGTTGTTAAGTGTTTTAATGAACACAAAAAAGAGTGGTAAAGGGAAGGTAATACAGAAATTTGACCACTTTAGAAAACTTCCCATTTTCTAGAAATAATTTTATTGATTGATTGTCTCATGGATTTATTCATTCATTCCAGAACTACTGATTGAGCTCTCTAGGGTTATCCTTTCCTTAATAATACAGGCTACTCTTGCTCCATAGGCTGAAACCTTTCAGTCTCTTTCTCCTCCCCTAATCCTGAGACAGAGGTTTGAATGAGGTTCAGGCTGAGAATATCAGAGGCATTTCCTGGGATTAATATGTGGCCAGCCTGCCACAAACTTGGAGCTGGATACAAAATGAAGCTTCACAGTGACAAGCAGAATCAAGAGCTCTAGGGAAGAGAATGCCTTGAGGTCATCATCTGAGTGCCTGGATTCTGCTGTACACAAGGCTAGATTCAGCTTTAGACTTTATAGTTTTGTGATCGGATAAATTTCAGTTTTGCTTAATCTAGTTGTGATCCATTTCTGTCAATCACAGCAGAAAAGACAGTGGATGGACACTAAAAATATTGTATTGTCAGGCTTTTAGGAGTATTTGCAGGGTTTTCTTTTTCCTGTCTTCAAAAGTACATGCAAGAGGTTGTGGCAGGAGCTAGTCTATTCAGTTACACAAGGATAAAATTCGTAAAAATACATGCTATAATGGGTGAGGATAATAGCAATATGTTTAACATATAATAAGGACGCTAAGGGAAAATAAAGACTAAATGTGGAAATATAAAACTCACCCTGCCTCTCCACCTATCCCTGTCATTACCTTTCTCCTATAGTGCCTTTGACCTGAGACTTTGTTTTACTCTCAGAGACTTGATTAGTACCTGCTCCAGCTTTCAGATTCTGCCCCACAAGGAGCTTCAAGTTTCCTCTAGGCATCACTCTAGAGTGACTGACAAATTCATTTTTCCCTTTTTATTCTAGAACTTTTTCAAAGTAGTTTTTTTTTAATGTAGAGTTTTTATGGTGCCTTTTATACAATACCTCATTTTCTCGGATAACCTATCAGTTTATATTAATTTCAGTGAATGTTTGTTATCTTCATTTTTAACCTTCACGTAAATCACCTTTATCTAGTTTTTATCTCTTCTATTGACTTTGGCTACTGCCTAGTTAAGTTTACCTTGGTATAATCAGGGAAAGCAAGAAGGGCAGGATTTAACTATTGGCATAATGATCAGAAAACATTACTGGGTTTGGAACACATCTTGACATCATTAGTCCATTGGCTAATTGGCTGTGAGTCATAAATATTTGACCTTGGCAGTGTTTCATTCTGATTCATCAGCCCAATTGTTCTTTTGCTTTTAAAGAACAGAGTTTTCTGCATTTTATTTAACTTAGCTATACTATTTATGCAGAATTTAACACCCTTTGCTCTGACCTACAGTTCTTGCCTGTGGCTAAAATTTTCAAATGCTCAGTGAAAGTTGTATTAAAAGCTAGCTCATGGGGTAACAGCATTGATGAGTTGATCTATTTGAAGATAATAGATTATTTTGCTACCCACAATTTGTGAAACCCAGCAGGACCATCACTATATTTTAGTGATGTTTTAGCCCTCAAGCAAGTAACACATTTTCTGGCACTTAAGAGGCAAACAAAAGTTTGTAAGTAAAGCTTATACATGAATAAATAAATAAACAGACAAGTTATATAATTTGAAAAGGGGTATATTGAGTTAATACTTTTCTATAACCTAAGTAATGTTCCTCTCTTAGACTTAAAAAAATATTTGGGGGGACTTCTTTAGATGGAGAAGGAGGAAAAATCTGGGGTTTTCTCTACAAATAATAGACTTTTTTCACTTGGGGCATGTTTCTTGTGCAGCAGATGTTTTCAAAGCTTTTTCTCCAAAAATCTATATTAAAAAAGCTTATGCATGCCTTATTGCAGTACCTACTATGTATTTCCATTGATTTCATCTACAGTAGATAAAATATTGCTCACAAATCACTTCCCACAGTCAAATAGAAAAAAAAAAAACTAGAGGTTACTCAACATAATTTTCAAAATAACCTTAAGGCATTATGCAAAGATGCCTTGTTATCTCAGACAACAGGAAAATAAAGACATTCAGAGAAAAAACTGTGAATCAATTAATAAAGGATCTTCAGATAATCTGTCTTCTTACATACTATTAAGATAGTCTGATTCATTTCCGTTCAATAGTTCAATGAAGAATGGGAAATAAGTCATAATCGGACATATCAAGTAGTAAATCAGTAAAATATTCTCAAAAATGTGAGACAAAAGTGTGTGCATTTTCAAAATACCAATATTTTAAATAAAAATAATATTAAATATTTCTGAAAGTGATTATAAACCTACTTTTTCATTTGTTTCATCTCTTAATAAAACTGTCACTCTGCATAAGAAAGATCACAACTTACATTTGAATAAAAAGCTATTTATTTTATTATCATGCACATCTCTGTCAGGTGTGGGTGATAGCTTTAAGTAAAAATATTTTTTAGATATACTATACAAGCAAGAACTTGAACTCTGGGAAAAAACTGATGCATTTAAATCTTAATTCTGCCTCATGGACAGGTTAATATCATGACACTAAACTCCCATTTTCTTGTGTGAAATTTAGAAATAATAACAATATTTTTCCTTTAATAGGCAAATGAGATAACACACTTCTAAATTTTTAGTTTAAAGATGTGGGGCACACTTCTGGATTGGGTACACAAGTGGTCATCATACAGGTGAAATTTGGGCTTTCCACTGATCTTCACTTTACCTGGTTTGGTATTCGGTACTCTTATTGATGTTATGTACCTCTCAACCCCACCCCTGGCAGTGTCCCACTACTGTCAATCTCTTTCTTATAGTATTATGGTAAATGTTCAGGATCCATTTATGAGTGAAAACATTTATGAAGCACTCAGTTCTGTGTTTCTGTGATAGATCACTGAGTATGATAGAATTCTAAATCCATCCAAGTTGCTGGGAAGTCCATATGTTTGTCCTTCTTTATGGTTGCATAATTTTCCATCATGTAAATGTACCATGTTTTTTTATACAGTCTACTTTCAGTGGGCAGCACAGTTGGTTCCATGTTTTTGCTATTGTGAATAGTACTGCAACAAACATGCATGCACAAATGTCTTTTCCATAGAATGATTTGAGTTCCTTCTTGTATATTCCCAGAAGAGGGATTGCTGGGTCATATGGAAGGTCGATTTTTAGATCTTTTAGAAAATGCCACACTGTTTTCCGCAGAGGTTGTAGTAATTTACACTGTTACCAACAGTTCCCTTTTCTCTACATCCTCTCCAGAATCTGTTGTTTTTTGAGTTATTAATGATGGCCATCCTGACTGGAGTTAGGTGGTATCTCAATATGGTTTTCATTTGCATTTATTTGATGATTAGTGAGGCAGAGCATTTTTTCATGTATCTTCTTGGTTGCTTGTATGTCTTGTTTTGAAGACATATCTTTAGAAGACATATCATATCTTTTGTCCACTTTTTAACAGGGCTGTTTGTTTGTTTGTTCCCTTTTTGGCACATTTGAGTTCCTTATAGATCCTGAATGTTAGGCCTTTGTCAGATAAATAGTTGGCAAATATTTTTTCCATTTTGTTGGCTGTCTCCCTGATCTCTTGGTGGTTTCTTTTGTTTTACAGAAGCTTTTCAGTTTGATGAGTTCCTACTTTTTTATCTTATCTCTTATGGCATGGGCTTTTGGGATTTTGATTAGGATAACACTTTTAAAGTGCTTAGCGTGATATCTGACATAGTAGTAATAATTATCATTGCCATACAACGTTGATGAAATCTTACAGACAATGAGGCAGTGGTATTAATGTGTTTTATGAAAATTTTTACAAAAATTTATTATTATAATTTATTTAATAAAATTAATAAGATATTTAGTCAGACTATTACATTTTTTGCAACATTTTCTTCTTTTGGCTTTTTTAAAATATTGATTTGAAGAATGAAGGTCAATTGACACTAGATTATCTTTCCCTCAACTTGAATCTGTCTGATTGTTTATTTGGTCCTAGACTTAGGTTCAGTTTCTCAGCAAGCTACTACCATCAGTGGTGCTGTGCCCATCTCAGTGTGGCACAGCAGGAGACTCAAGATGTCTCATTCTTTGTAATGTTAGCTGAGATCTCTTGGAATGTTCACCAGATTACATGATGTACAGGCTCTTCCATCCTTCTCTTAATTAATAAGCAACCTATGAGATGATGCTTTAAGAAAAGGTGTATCCTGTTCCCCAGCAACTTTATACCTAAGGGTTTCAGCATCAAATTATGATTCTTGCCTGAATCAGTAATTACAATACTACAATATAATTACCTTTCTAACTATACCATTCCTTAGCATTCTTCTGCAAAGAAAGCCTCCTCCTCAGCTCATTTTAAAATCATTATGGATTTATAGATTTTTTTGAATGATTATTGAGTGTTAGCACACATCTAATCTGTACCAGATATATATGCCAAATATTTTTCATTTTCAGAAGCTAAAAACTACTCATTGCTCCTGCAAAGCACTGTTACTTCTCAAAGCTTGCAGCAAAAGTATGATCAATTCTTTATAATCACTTTAAACTTATATTATTACAAGATAAATGTATACTTTGTAGATGATATTTGAAGGATTTTGTAGTCCTACTGTTCTCTATATCAATAGAAGTTTGACTAAATTCGTTTTTAAATATAAGTATCAATTATAAGACTTTTTATGAATATAAAATAATACCTTTCATTGATGGTTATGTAAAACACAACGGTCTGGAACTGGTGCCAGAGCACAGAGCTTCCCATTTGTTTATCCTAAACACATAAAATGACATATTAAATACTTATTATTATTATGTTTCAGAATTATTCCTTGAATAATTATTTGTTCTGGTCAGAAAAAAAAAAACGTAGGTTTTAACCAAAGGATAGTGTTTTGCATTACGTTTCCATTTGTAGTGCTGTTCTGTTTAGAGGTACTGCCCTAGAAAAGTTTCCAGCTCTATTAGTTTCCCCAGCTTCATATTTTACTGTGAAGGGTTATTACTAAGTCTGTTATCTTTTTAAAAAATAGCTATTTCTTTGTAAGTAATCTGCAATATTTTTCTAATTCGTTTTAAGATTTTCTCCTTGCTTTGCTGTTCTAAAATTTCACCAAGAGGTATCCAATTGGAAAATTCCTTGTATTTATTCTTCTACTGGAATATCCTTGCTTTTCCATTTTCTCTATTCTTTCTTCTGAAGCTCTTTTTATTTATGTGGATTTTTGCATTTTATCTTCTATACCACTGTATGCCTATATTTTCTTTCTTTTCTTTTTTTTTTTTTTTGATTTGCGATCTCTTTTCAGTTTATTTCTTTTTTAAAAAAATATTATTTTAAAGATGTGGGGTACAATTCAGAGTTAGGTATAAAAATGTTCATTATGCAGGTACCCTTGTTGATGAGGTGTGCCCACCCTTCCCCGACAGTTTCCGACTACTGCCAATCCTTTTCTTATAGTATTATCATAATTGTTCAAGGTCCACTTATGAGTGAGAACATGTGA